>JAIPRM010000500.1:0-54866 GCA_025469315.1 Stegophylla sp. TES_Ste_2020
CATATTTTAATTTATTCTTAATAGGTAAATGAGATAAGACGACCTGACTAATTAATATTTTGTAAATGTAAAATTTAATCTCGTACACACGACATGATATCTATGAACATTTTGACTAATTATTTCTAATTAAAGGTTAATTGAGTAGGTTTATAATGATTACTAAATATGTGCCCAAGTGAGGATAGACGATTAATCATTTCTTCAATAAGACGATTCTGAACGAAAGAAGTTAATAATACAAAGAACAATAGTAATCATCATTTTCAACACACTCATCAAGAGTATTTGACCCGAAAAATGTTTTGTTTTCAACGGTTATAAAATTTACAAATTAAAATTATATTCAGTCCCGGACAATTCATGAAAGTTCTTGTACGGAAATTTATTTTCTACCAGTGCCAACCGTGATCAAAAGAACGATTCGCTACGCTCGCCGATCACTCCGGTTACGCCAGCAAATCGTAAATATCCACGATTTGTTGTGCAACATGGGGATATTTCGGATTGATAATCGACTTGCTATGTAATGTGGAGATATTTTGATAACATAAAAATTCGTATGGTGGTAGCAGAAGAGGAAAAACACGATAGATAGATCGCATACGATATGAACCTAACCATTGTTGACATTGTTTAGCTATCAATTTTAGTAATGACTAGTCATTTCTGACTATTGCTGATATTTCTGTCATAGACAATAATTACATAGATAGATTAGCCTAAAAATCTCGAAAATCGTAAGTCAATTTTTTTTCTCTGTATTGGTTTGATGTAAGCATTTCGACGAAATTCGTTAGTTTATATTATTTCATTTTCATTTACTATCTTATGATAATATATATAAGTACTATCATGAGCATTTCAGCTATAAGTGACCAAAAACATTCTTCCAAAAAATTTGTGTTTTCAATATTAAAGAATTTCCCAAATCTGTAAAAATTATGTCATGTTCAAAATCAAATGGTTTTGATTGAAAGAAATCATTGTTTTACAATCAGTTATAACAATATTCCAACTTTTAACCCTAATATGTAGAGATTTTCTTTATGAAATTTGGCGAATTTGGAACATAGAAAAATAAGTGGTGAACCTTGAAGTAATTTTTACAGAATTTAAAATTTTATTAAGTAGATAAATTCTTAAGAAACCCTGAATATTTCCAATAAGATTTTATTACATATATATTTAGCCCAAAATACATTTATTTATTTATTTTTTTTTTTTAATGTTATCTAGTCTATAAAAGATAATATTTGACAAACATTTTAGTGCTAGTGTAGCGTGCAATCTACCAGCCTGTTTTTGGTGAACGCGATTTGTATTTTGGTATGCGGTATACATATATAATTCTACTCGATTAAGCGGTCTACAAACGTAGGTTAGTTTACCGAGTGTTTGGTCGACTCACTTGTCGATGCCTCCGCCTCGCTCCGCACATCTAAAATGTCCCCACGTTACACAGAAAGTCGAGGGATATTTTTGATGCGCAGAACAAAGTGGAGGAGTCGACGTGCATAGCGAATAAACACCTAGTGAACGTTATCCTACACTTGTAGACCGCATATTGGAGTAGAATTATGTATGTAGACATGTATCGGAGTAGGATATTAAAAAATTTGCTTTAAGAGTGGTAGATCGCACATTACACTAGCACCATTATTTTAAATTTCAATCTCCATAATTTTGGAATTATGTTTAATTTAAATAACTAATATAGATTTCATGAGAATCGAGTGTATGGTATACTTTTCAAGACTAATTCAAACCTCTAAAAAGATGCATATTATATTTTTATTTAATAAAATAATATAAACAAAAAGCATTAAATAATTTAAATGTTAAATGCTAGTTTATATTTTATGCTGAATATTATTATATGGCTTTGATACCTAATAATATAATTGAATTCAATGAAAATCAGGAGTCAAACACAAATTAAAATGTGTTTTAAATATTAACTACCTATGTCATGAAACAAATTTAAAATTATATAAAACGCCACCTCAATTTTTTTCGAACATACTGCCCCTCATTGGCTCTGACCTAACTTGCTTGTACCCTAGCAACCATATTGTTATATTTACAACAAACAAGTGTGAGGAGTACTGATGTACTACAGCTCTAATCCCAAAGTAAAATAATAAACTATTTTTGTAATAGTTAATTTTTAACTTGATCATTTTTCAGAAAAACAATTTTTAAAAACTTAGCAAGTTAAATATCAAAAAAGGTCAAAGGAATTGATTTATTGTAATTCCATTATAAATACTAATCATCCTACAATATCATAAAGCTTTGTAATTTTATTATTTAAAAAGATAATATCATGTAACATTGGTGCCTTAAATTTTAAATACCAGTACTTTGTATTTTTATCAAATAAATAGTTATTAGTTTGAATGTTTTTATTCTTAATTTATATTTTCACATCATTTCAAAAATGTAATATCTTATGTGCTTGTTATTTAGAAATATGGCGGAGCTTGAAAGTGATAATAGTTCAGATGGCACATTAGTTATTGATGAACCAAATTGTGATTCTGAAACAATTGAAATAATAGATGATTCTGATTCAGACGTAGAGATCGTTGAATTAAGTGATAATTCTAAAGACACTTCTACAGCTGTGAATCTCTCCAGTTCATCGACTAAATTTGGATTAGTTTGTAAACAATGTTTTAGAAAATTTTCCACTAATAATGATTTACTCAATCATATCAGAAAGTTCAAAGGAAGGTTAGGTGGTTGTAATAATGAGACTAGTATTAATATTAAGTCAACTATTAAAAGAAAAAAGTCTGAAAATCTTGCATCTAAAAATGTTTATAAAAAGAAACAAAACAGATTACCAGAATTGCCAGTTCCTAAACCTATTCCTATTTCATATCCTCCATTGGTACCTATAACTTTCAACCCTGTTCCACATACAAATTATGATAATGATGATTTGCCATCTTTACGTCAAATGTTAGTTGAAGAATCTGATCCTGAACATGTATGTCCTCACTGTGGTCAAATATTTCGTCATTATATTGGCCTTATTTGTCATTTGAATTCTGAACACATTTGTGAATCAACTAACAAAGTCACAAATACAGTAAAGTCACCAACCAAATTGGGTAAAAAAAGAATTGCAAGGAAAAGTGTGATTAAAGAAAACAAACAATATAAAAAATGCATAATTGATAATGATGAGCCAGTGTCAAACACAGTTGATTTAACATTAAGTTCAGACACAAAAAAAGATAGTGTGTTAAACAGAATGAAATCATATGTGTTTAGCAGCAGTAAAGACGTAGTAATTTGTGTTTTATGCCATATAAAGTTTCCAAATACCAAAAAAGCATTAGCTCATATTGAAGATAAACATATTGCGAACAAAATAGAATGTGGATATTGTAATATGAAATTTGTGTATGAGTTGAAGTTACGAAGTCATATGGCTAAAAGACATAAAGTAATTTGTGTTTATAAATGTGATAAATGTTTGAAGATGATAAATCAAGAAGAATGTGAATCACATTTAGCAAAATGTAAAGGACATTCATTACAAATCAAAAGTGAAGAAGTAACAATTATTGATTAAATAAATTATTAATTAGGTGTGTGTTTACCTAATAAGTACATCAAATACTATAATATCAAAAACATAATATGTCATATGAAATAAAAATTTTAAATATACATATTGCCATATGCCTACCTACTTGGCAAAAATATTTTTACAAAACATTCAACGATATTTAATATTTATTTATAAAAACATAAATCAAATTGTTAATTTTTAATTTACTTCATTACATATTGACTGCTTCCCAGCTTTTTAGCATAAACGCCAAATGCATGTCTGAAAATAAAATTTTGAATGAAATAAAATATATTTTGTAATTTTTGAGTTTGATATATTTATCAAAAAGCAATTAAGATATTGTTAAATTAATTAAAAATAATTGGTCGCTTATGCTATTTTAATAAAATATACTTGTAATTTTCTTTCTGAGTTTTCATGAAAACTTCAAAAAAAGCAGTCGATATATATATGTATGCATAAAAATACTGTGGAATTCATATTTGTAGACAATAATAACTGGTCTAAATTAAATTAAATATAACAGTTTATTACATTTCTTTTAATGTATATAAATCAAAGAAGGATATTATTTTAATTGTAAATATTTTTTTTCTTATTAAAACTGTTGATTAATAATATAAAAAATAATGGCTGTTTTTCGACAATAAAAAGCTATCAGAACTGCACTGATATCTACTTTAAAAAAGTTTAATTGTATGTTACTAGAATATATAAAGATAATTGCTTTTTAATAGTAAAAAATAAAACTTGGTGAACACTATTTTAACATTATTAAGTTTATTGAGAGAATAATGTATTACTATTTCTATATAGCATGGCAATAACTGTAAAAAAAATTTTTAAAAAAGAGATAGTTTTCTATAAAATAAACATATTTTATGTTAGGCACTAACTATACCAAGTAGTTTAATTAAAATTGTGATTAATTTATTGTCAGTGATGGTGTGAAAGAAATTTAGTGAGATAACTATAAATGATGGGTGGAAGATATAGAATATATTCTAATTACTTATTTGAATTATTTCCTTTAAATAAGTGTGTACAACTACTATAATTTTCAATAACTAAAAACCAACCATCACTTCCTATTTAAACCATGTTCTTAAAATGTCTAAAACAAAGCAAAAAAATTGTCTTCGATATTATTTTGTCCAATAAATAAAATACTTAGGTCTATGCTAACTTTATACGATAAAAATTTTAATAATTGAAAAAAATAAGCAATAATTAAATATTTGTGTGAGATCAGAAAAATAATTTCAACTTAATCTGAAATAGATAAAATTAATTTTTGTAAGTATAGAATAATCTATTATAAATAATAAAAGGAAAACAATTATGATAATTACTATACCATCAGAATCTTGCTAATAATGCAAACTATAGTTTTATCATTTGCATTAAAAGTTAAAATAATACCAATTAATAATGCTCAAGGCCATAGCGACCAAATATTGCACCTAGGAGTAAACCTCATAATGTGTTCTAAGTATCCGTTATATTTAGGCACATATACATGGGTGGATCACAACCCACTTATACAATGTAATTTTACAAATTCAAATAGACTAACTGATTTTATTTAATAACTTAGCACATATATTTACTATCAGGTACACTACTTCCATCCGATTTTTGTGTGTGTCTGTGTATGCCTTGTTTTACTAGAGTTTATTAGAAAAGGGGGAATTCATAAGTTTTTCATAGATCCCTATAACTTAGAATTTCTATGGTCAACTATAATTTCATTTTTTGCATACCTGCCTAATTACTCAAATGGTATTTATTCTGGTTTGCCTCCAAACATCATTAGTATTTAAATTAAATCTCAAAGAAATCAAGTAAGACAAAAATTCTACAAAATGCTCAATGCTCATGTAACTTTGATAATTTACTTTGGTTGTAGTAGTAGTATATAAATAAATTAGAATATTGAATTTTTTAACTGAAACTTTTATGATTGTTAATTACTTAAGATAGATGTTTAAAATTCGAAATCGTATGATAGTACTTAGTACACATATTTTTTTGTATAAATAAATGCGATTTCATGGGAACAATTGAATGTTACAACTTGCTATCAATTTAATAGAAGTCATATAATTGTATGACACTTTAAATGTTTTGGTAATGTTACTTCTAGTGCTCAAATTTAGATTAATGTTGCCTTACTTGCATTAGACAACTCAAATCACATAAAAATAAAAATTAATTAGTTAACTTGATTTTAGCTCTAAAATAATAATAATATGGTATGTATTGAATGGGATTTAATTATTTAAGCTATTTTATAGTTTCTGATTAAAAAATTAAAACATTTTTGTTTGTGCTTCTATGCAATTTTAATTCAGTTATCTCAAGAATTTTTATATAAAATGAGATAATATAAATTGTGATAATACCTAGTTACAAGCCACTACTATTATTTTATTTAAGGTGTAATTTATTAGTGTTCGACTTAAATATGTTCCTAATGTATTTATTTGTACTGTCCTAAATTTTTTTAGCAATTTGAGGTTTTAAATGAGATATTTTACAAAATTAAATTTTTAACGATACAACATATGAGCAATTGTTATTTTTTATACCCATTCATTTAGTAAACAGCAATTTATATTACTATACAGCAGGCATGTAAAACTCGAAATATCAAATAGTCCAATATATTATTTAAATATAGTACCATGCAAGCCACAGAAAACTTGATAACCTTTTTTTCTTAACAAAAATCATTGTATTTACTTATTTTTAACTCGGTCATTACCTTATCATTTGGTTTTAATTTTAAATAATTATTTAAATAAATCTTGAATTGCGAACCTCAAAAAAAAAAATAGACAAGTGTCACATAAAGCCCGCGGGCCACGTGTTTGACTACTGCTATACAGATTACTTAATGCATAAAAATGTATGATTATTATTAGTCATTTATGATAAATCAGATCACAATATATATTATCACACCATAAGTATTGATTATATTATTTTAATTTTTTTTTTCATAATTAAAGTTATTTCAAATATTTTTGTCATTGTCTTTTAACCAATGCCAAACAGATGCGTTTTGTAATAATAGTTTTACAAATATTAAATTTGTTTAAAAATAAAAATAAAATGATGTGTCATAATCATTTGACATTTTAAAATGTTTGTTACTCACATTAAAGCACTATTTTAGCTATCTATAGCCCTGCTCAAAATTAATTGTAACAATGGTCAGAATTGAGATATGAGCTCAAAGATAACAATTTTGTAATAAAATTATTGATTACATAGATTGAAATCTAAATATAATATATTAATCTGCTTAAGATTTTTTTCCTTACTCATTTGTTAGTATTATTTTAAATATTTAAATTATTGAATTTCTAAAAAATATTTGTTAATTAAAACAAGTTCTTTTTATTATAAATACTTTAAAATTATTATAGCTCTATATTTTTAAGTTATTTAATTTGCTCCTCACTCCTCAAAATACCTCTTTATTTATGTTTATTATGTGTTTATGTTTTATCTTTATAGATAAATACAATTATTTGTTTAATTTAGTTTATCTTTGGGTGTGTTAATCATAGTTTTTTCTTTGAATTTAATTTTAAGATACCATGTACCTACCTATTCACCAAAGTAATTTTACCTTAATATAAAATAATTAATTTTAGATGTTTTTAATGTCAATTATAGATGAGCAATTTTTCCATATTATCAATTTAGCATTATAATAACATAATGAATTGAAAATTTATAAATTACAAAAAGTTGCTTGTCTATATTTAACAAAACTGCTAGTACCTATAAAAGTATTTTTCATTAGTCACATTTTTAGACTGATGCATATAATTTAAAGGCTTTTATATAATTATTGTATTTATTGTAATTTTTGTTTTGTTAGAGCTTACAAATGTATAATTTGCTTAAATAATATTACTACTACATTAAAAACTTACACCTAGTCACATCTTTTTTATTTATTTATTTGTTCAAAGACTTATATGTTGTAATTAATCTTATATAGTTTTGTAAACATAATTTTAAGTACAAATTGTGTGTCCATTATTAAAAATAGTCGCATATAATTATAATTTTCATGTTTTCTTGTCTACAACCAAACAAACAATGCCGAATAGCAGAAATAATATTCCCATTATTGTTTCTGAAAATGATAAAAAAATATTGTATGTACATTTATGATAAAATACAATTTTAACAAACAATAATAAGTGTATTTTAATTTAATACATTACCTATAGATTAATTTAAACATAAGACACGCAAAGTAAGGTATTGTTGATAGTATGATGTTTGAATATAATGAAATGCTGCATTTAGGAGAGTTTTGAGATATTGAAAATAGACTCGGAGAAATAAATATAGAATAGACTTGGAAATAGGAAAAATGTTGAGAGGAAAACTACTTGTTAAAAGTAGTTTTACATTGATATTAAATTACAAAAGTAATTCAACTCAATTTGGTGGCAAGTCAATTAAAGCATAGAAACGAGTTTCTTGATGATAGATGTAAAAAGTCAATTGATAATCACATATATAATATAATATGTACATATGTATATATAACGGGCAAAATAGGAAGTCGGGCATCGTATACAATGCCCAATTAGATTTGGGCAATGCAGATTCCACCAGCGTAAGTTATTTCATCGGGTGTTTAGTCGACTTCGCTTCGCTCCGCAAATCAAAAATATTCTCGGTTTGATGTGCAACGTGGGGACATATTAAAGTGCGCTTATAATAAGCGGTGACCATTGTATTTGATATATGAATTGAATAAATAGTTCAATAAATTATAAATAATAATGCAAAAATATTGATATCGATGTTTGATCGAATGTGAAAGGCAAATTCGAGTATATGCATTTAGAGTACCTAAAAAACCCGGAGGCAGTTCAAAAATGTGTGCAGCGAGCTGTATTTAATTCACTTTGCCCGCTTGGATCTGAGCAGGGTACACTTTTCCGGGCAATCTAGTACAATGCCCGGTCAATGTATAAACAATTTGAGAAAATGTTCATTCTTAGTTCTTACATTGCCCAAAATATTCGGACATTGTATACAATTCCCGGATTTTCTATTTTACCTGTGACATATATATTATATATATATATCAAAAAAATTGTTTGTCGGTACATATTTCAATCAAAATTATTTTCGCTAATTCATGTACTAGGTGTCGGAGCAAAAACGACAATATTTGAGATAAGCGTAACTTTGGGAGGAGACATCGCACAATATTGTGGAACGTCTACACTATCATGGATAATAAAAATATGGATAGGGCATATTATCAGCGGTCTTCAAATGTAATGAAATTATTGAGGCCATTTGTTTACAATGTGATAGGTGATACTAGTGCTGAATGTACCGCGTAGATACAAAAAACAGTTTAATAAAAAAAAATGTTTACTGTTTAAATAATTTTATTTTTATATTAATTGAAAAATAAATAAATTAACAAGAGTTGGTAATGGTTTAATATTTTTCTGAATTAAATAAAATAATATTATCCAAAAGTAAAAAAACTGCTTTATATTTATCTTATATATAGTGGCCTCCCATCCATGTTTATAATATTATCTATGTACAAAATGGTGTAGTACATGACGGGAAGTTTAATTGCAATGGCACAGTGGAGTATTCAACGTCACATCACACGGTAATGTGGCCCCAAAGATACCTTGATGTGTTCCCGAAAATCATTAACCAATTTTAAAATCGATCGGCGGTTGGGAACAACTGCACGTGGAGGAAGTCCGAATCGCGTACGGAAATGTTTCGGAAAAATGTCTCGATGGCGAACGAGCGATGTTGAATACTCTACTGTGCCATCGCTACTAAACTTCCCGTCACGTACTACACAATGAGACGTTCGGCAATATTGTGCAATGTTGTTCCCTCCCAAAATTACACTTATCTCAAAATGTGGTCGTTTTTGCTTCACCACCCAAAATAAACTATGCAAAAAGACTCATTGTTTTAATAAAAACCATATGTTACTTTTAGACTATTAATTTTTAATCTGATTGTATTCATTTTTATTATGAACTTACTGAATTTCGGCTTCTCTTCTCCAATCATTGTACCCACAATTGATGTACTCACAAATGATACGCCATTTGCAATTGGAACAGCCAGTGATATGTCTAAAAATAAATTATTAATCTACATACAATTTACTTTAAGGCTTAACTATTACAAATTAATAATAATTAACTTTGTCCATTTATTTACCAGAATATTTGAGAGTGAAGAAGAATAACAATGAACCACACTGGTTCATGAGAAATGGCACCAAAAACTGAAATACAGTAAGACATTTTATATATCCCTGATATGCACATATTTTTAGGTGAATTAAATGTTACACACATTCCAATCGGTTAAATGATCAGTAATTCCTGTGATAAAGTTATTGTTCTTATTCTTTTTTTTAGTTACTTTATTCGTAGCAACTTTCATAAATGGATTTGTACCGCCCCATATGATTCCAACAAGAAATAATAAGAGTATTGAATCTGTAACAAAAAAATAATTTATTTAAATAATTTTCGTGTAAAATAATTATAGAAGCACGTGAATGCATTGAATACCATCCCTATTTTTTACGGGTCCAGAGTCAATATGTTTTATAGATGGATTTGTAAAAACATTTTTTACATTTTACATAAAATAAATCGTATGTTTCTTCACTCTGCTCAGAATCTATATTAAATATTTTTCTTAATAGACTAATAATATTTATTTATTCAGCCATCCCTAGTCGACTGGCTGCCCTAATGTACACGCACCTAGTATATCACCAACACTATAATATATGGTGAGGTCCTCCACCGCTCAAAGGCCATAGAGACTATGGTAAACGGCTAACCAGATCCTGGTACCTTTTTTAAAATCTAACTGACCAAACAGAGAGATGTACTTGGCCAAAGGGATCTAGATGACCCAGCTCCTATCGAAAGAGATCTAATTGACTACATTCGATTAATTAGCCAAAATGTCCTCATGTCACACAGCAAGCCGAGAGATATTTTTAATGAGTGGAGTAAAGCGGAATATCGACAAGCGTAGCGAGTCGACTTAACACCCTGTGAACTGATATCATTTATCGGCTATCAATAATATTATTTAAACTCCTTAGAGGAAATGAAGATCTACTTGGCCGTGGAGATCTAAATGACTACAGGTATCTAAATTACCTGGGGATCTAATTGACCCATCAAGATCCAAGATGCCGGGGATCTAGTTGACAATTACGTAGAATTTCTAATTATATTAATGTATTTTCAAACTTAATTATTAAATCATAAATTCGCAATACATTTTCAGCATTTCTTTTTACGTGAATCGTGTTACTTCCTTCTATTTTATCATATCCAGGCAAATAGTTGTGTGTTGTGTTGCCTATACATGCACTTAAGGCGGTCTTTTATTTTTATACTTAGTGTGATCTCTACTGAGTCCTTAGAATTTGGATTATTGTATCTTATTATTATTCTTTAATTTATAAATAATATTCCATACATAATAGATATTTTTCTTTAAAGCAAAAGTTAATTCTAATGATAATAAGAGTTTCTTTAATTTGAAGAAAATTTTAATTTTAATTATAAATGTGATAGCTTTAAAAATTAACTAGATAATTGAACAAAATTCAACTTAATAATAACTTAAACTATATCTCCCTCCTGCGTTAAACATCTCCTAATGACTCATAGTTTACTTCTCAAACATTTTTTCGACTCACAAATATACCCTTACCTTATCAAGAGGATACCATCTGTGAATTTGATGACCAGATGACATCATTTTCATGTGTCCTATTCATTCTTCACCCTAATGGATGTCTTTATTTTCTTTTTGAAATGGATATTTTATGGATGATGGTTATTCCAAAAAATTGTTCAACATTAAGAATGTTCCCATTCATCTATCTAATCTAAACAAAAAATTACCTACAAAGAAAATGTTGTGTTGCTATGGTTACCAGTTTTCTACCAGTCTTTCAAAATTAGTTCACCAGTTTAAAAGAGTATTCTGTACAAATAAACAAACTCCTAAATTGTATTTTTATAAAAGATAGGCAAAGGTTGCCTTCAGACTATTGTGTTTCTATGGTTACCAAATCGAACAATTGATATAAATGTGAATACTATGCTGTGTCAACCGCCTTTAAAGGCAATTTTGGAAAATCCTTTCTTACTGAGTTTCTGCATTATAAAAAACAAATTGCATACTCATAGCTTTAGCGACTTGGTGATGAATGATGATAATGAATCAGTCAGTCAGTCGCTCCCTCTATATATATATGTATATATACAGTAGAAACCGTTTATAATGACATTTAAGGGACCGGTCAAAATTGGTCATAATAACCAATAGTCAGTATAACCAAAATGATAATAAAAATTAAAAAATTGATAATTAAGTTGTATGAACATTATACATAATGTATTCAATTTTTGTCACAAAATGTGATCAAAACACATACAATATACAGTATAATTCAATTTACTCTTATTATTTGTTCATTTTTTTTTTAGAAAAACATAAAATTTACATATTAAAATAATCTGTTATTTTAGTTTGTAACACTTTTGTAGTAGTTACATTGGCTTCGATAAATGCAATACATTTATGATAAATGTCATTATAGATAAAGTATTTTTTTCTAAAATAACCAAAAATAAAGGTCATCATAACATCCGTATAGTCATTGTATAGATGTCATAATAACCCGATACAAATTCGTACTTATAATATATAATTTTTGCCGGGAGTCTAAACTTAAGGTCATTAAACCCAGTTTGTCATTATAAACGGTTTCTACTGTATTATGTTATATAGATTGTACTTTATCTTTGCATGCTCTTTGAAAACAGAAATAATAATATAAGTAAAAAAATATGTCTGAACCAAAAGTAAATAACGAAAAACAAGGCACAGTATAATAACGAAACATGACATGCATTATATTGAAATATAATATAATAATAAAATAATTAAAATAGAACAACAACAATATAATCACGCAATATTGAAACAAATATTTTATAATATTGTAATCAACAACAACAACAGCCTTATGCGATGGATAGTGTAACATCGACAATTAATGAGGAAGGGTAGTGGCGCCGTAAAACGAAATCAACACGTCGTCGTGCTCCTACGCGGCTCCCGCCGATCTGCGACTGTCCGCGCGATCAACCGCCGCCGCCGCCGCCGCCGATCTTCTTGTCGCCACCGTCACCGCCCCGGGGCTTCAACTTGGCCCGCAGCTCGGCCTCGGCCGCTTGCTGCGCGCCCAACACGCCCGCGAACTCCTTGTAATTGGCGTGCACGCGCTGTTCGTGCTCCTCGTCGTCCACCCACACGTCGTTCTGCGGCAGATCTTCGCCGTACACCTGCATGTGTCGCGCGCTGGTCGTGATCACGTCGTCGTCCACCACCGGTATGAACCGCGGCGGTATGAACGCGCCGGCCGCGTGTCGGCCCTCGCTCACCACGAAGTTGTACGTGGCCAGCGCCGCGTCCACGGGCAGCACCTCGACCGTGCGGCCGTGCTTGCGCGCCGCGGCCAACACGGTGCGGTCCACCTGGCGGCGGTACGTGTCGTCGCCGATGCCCAACACGATAATGGACGGCGGCGGTTCCAGGTGGAGCAACAGCGACAGCGCGCCCTCGCACACGTCCCGCTCGTCGTTCACGTACCACGCCATCACGGTGTTGGCGAAACACACCACCGGGCCCAGCACCATGAAGTTGTTGTTGAGACGGAACCCGAACTGCGTGTACCCGGCGATCATGATGCCCTCGCCGATGTTGTTGTTGTTCAACATGGACACGTACGTCTTGCCGTCGTTGTCGTACGCGCCCACGCAACGGCGGGGCGCCGGCGTGCCCGACCAGCCGCAGATGCGGGGCGACGACGGCAGGAGAGCGGCGGCGGCGGCGGCGGCGGCCGCTTGTCGCCGGGTCAGCGCGGTGCCGGCGACGCGCAACGCGTTCCTCAGCGACATGACGACGCGACCCGGTCGCTGTTTTGAGGGAGGGCAACCACCACTGGTGCCTAACGCAATACGATATCGAATAAAAATTATACGAAAACCACCCTACCTCCTTCCATCGATCGGCGGTCCTACGGTCGTTGATGGCAGTTGTCGTTTTGGGACGCGGTGTGATGAGACTTTCCGCACACTTTTCCGTACCCCAGAAAGTTTCGCTCTCACAGAGTATAATCAATCCGAAGCTGCGACTTCAGTATCAAGTTATCAGTACAGAACTAGACTGCTAACTAGTGATAACATCCAAAAAATCGGCCATGTTGGTTTTGGGATTTCTGTATAGTGTTAAAATATGATAACACAATGTAACCTATATCATTTGCCGCCATAAACATAAAATGAAATCATTCATGCCAACGTTTGTCGCATATTTTAAACGAAATCATTTATGTGTACATTATTGTGTACTGAAAATGAAGAATAAAAATATTTGTATTAAAAAATAAGTTCATTTTTAATTAATAATAAACAATATTTGATAATAACATGAACTTTTTGTTAAATAAATTTGATTAAGATATAAATATTGACAAAAGACAATTATTTATTAAAAATGTGGATCAAAAAATAATGATAATGGTTCAAAATTCACTTGCATTGTGTCACAACTTGCTTCAAGAAAGAAACAAGTGTTTTGAAGACACTGGATATACATTCACGTCCTCATAAGATAAATACCATTTGCTTAGTGAGCCGTATGTATTTAAATATTCGTATCTATTCTTACAGCAAGAATTTAAGTTCTTCTATTTTCAAAGCCTCTGTCAACAAAAAGCAAAAGTTACACAAAACAATTTTGTATAATAACTTATAATCACATTTTTTTTTGTATATCACAAATAGATTATACAATGTTTGATTATTACTTCTTATAATTTAATAGGTATTTTGTATTATATTTGGTTATAGCAGTAAAATTAATTCATATAATGTCATTACTCGAGTTTTAATTAGTTTTTTTTTTTTTAAATAATTAAGTACAAATTATTTTAAATATAGAAATAGCAACAGCAATTTTAAAATAGGGCTTCAAATCAAATTTTTGAATAAGCCAAATTTCACCACAAAGAACATAACTAAAATATAAGTATAGACAAAAAAGCTATACATACTTCGCATCACGGATATTCTTTGGCCTTCGCTTCTTGGGTTAGATACTCTTGGTTGGTGAGTAGAGTTTTAAAAAAACGATAAATCATATTTCAAAAATACGATTCTGAACGAAGAATCGATTTCGATTTTGATTTTAATTAAGAACAATAACAGTTTCATTTACAAATTACAACTCATACCAAGAGTATCAGACCTGAAAGGCGAAAATACCCTTTTATTTAGTTTATTATTTATGTATCTGTGGCACAGAATAATTATGAATGCGCACAGTGTAGCCAGATTCCCCGCCCGAATGGTGGCGGGATCGACGACGGTCCTGAGCAGCTTGCTATCGCAGCCCTGGCCTTATCAACCTCGGTGGTGCGTAATAATATTGTTATATTATCGCGTATTTTTATTTATTTGTTGTTCTACGAGTGTCGGAATATATTATTATAATATTAGAGTATTGCAAAACATTCGTATTTCGTTCGTTTTCGCAACACCGGATCCGCCGGATTCTCTGCGCGTCTGGGCCACGGCGGCGACGGGTTCTCCGTTTGCCGTTTTTTTTTTTTATTTCTTTTTCTTCGCTTCTATATTTCGTTCAACACGTAAGTGCGATCGACACGCGGCTGATCACTGTCGACGCAGCGACGATCCGCTCGTCCTTTTTTTTTTTTGCCGACCGACTCCGGACCCGGTCCAGTTTTGTGACATTGCCGCTGTACCGTCGGCGGGCGCGCGCGCTCGCACACACTTTGTCAATGACCCAATATAATTAATACACAATAGTGTCCTAGAGACATCTACACGTTTCTCTCGCGTCCTCGAAATTATAATAATTGCTCGCACACACACACTTACGCTGTATACAATATATATATATATATAATATACGCTCGTATTTGTGTGCAGTTTTTTTTTTTTTTTTTTTTTATATATTCATATATAATATACTTCTCTCCGAACAATTATTACGATTTCGCAAGATTATAATTTAAGGTTTTTTTTTTTATTTCGCCCAGTGCCGCGGAGCGGCGGCTGTTGCAAAACACACATCTGCCGATTGCCATTCGGTGTTTGTCTCTCTATCGTCCGTCGTTAATAACCGCTGGTTTTCAGAACCGTTCGGGTGCGTGTGTCGCGGTGTATGGCTCGCAAAAACAAAGAGAACAAAAACATGGCCCTGTCCGCCGTGCTGAGGGACGAAGGAGACAGCAGCGAAGACGACTACCGGCGCAAACGGGACAAAAACAATCAGGTAGGTACCATTGATTTTTTAAACCGCAGAGTTTTTTTATTCGCGTGACGCAAATTTCACCCGTTCATTTGTTCGTTCCACAGGCGGTTAAGAGAAGTCGAGTGAAAAGCCGCATGCGCACGCAGCAGACGTTGCAACGAGTGAACCAACTGAAAACTGAGAACGACATGCTCGAAGAGAAAATCAAACTCCTGAGTAAAGAATTAGGATTTTTAAAAGAATTATTTATGGCACAAGCTGGTAAGTATATTAATAACATGCAGTTTGAATATTTTATGCTTGAAATCGACTGTGATTAATTTTTGGATTTCGCTTTTGCTATACCTTAGGCACAGCACAAATTGAATTACCCAAATCAGTTGACCTGAAGACATTACTAAGCGACACTACATCAGACATACTGGATAACGATATAAAACCTCCAACTTCATCATAGTTATAAGTACCTTACAATTCGTACTTTTTTATGGGCACAACATATTTTATACTATGTTTTATTAATAATTAGTCATATTGATTTAATAATTTTCAAAATATTTTTGGCCTGTATTTGAGACAATTATCTATCATTAGGTTATATATTTTGAACAACTTAAATCATTTTTGTTGGATTTTATGTATGTTGTGCAATATTTATTTTTCTAAATATGTTAAATGATATGATATGAACAATATTTTAAAGGATTTTTATTATGTGTATCTATTGACTTTTGATTTCAATATAAGATTGTATGATAGAGTGGTCTCATGATAAACAGAGACAGTTGTAAACATGTGTAATATTGTTTATAAATGTGTGTTATTGAAAAACAATTCCTTGGTAGACTATTGTTTTGGTTTGGATTTTTTTTTTTTTTGACTATATATACACCACATTAATGTTTATTAGTCTGTTTATTTCCTGGTTCATCAAAATGTTTTCAGTAAAATAGTACGATTTAACTTAATTATTTTACTTTTTATTAAATCAATATAAATGCAATGAAAATCTCTTGTCAGTTCATATTTCACCATTATGCACTGTGATGCAAGAATTTAAATGCCAACATATCAATAATGTTCTCTTATTGCTCTGCTGTGCAACCGATTTTTCTACTTATCCTGTACTGAAGTAGATATGAAATTGAATTTAATGCTTATACCATAGGTCAACTTTTATCAGTTTATTTATTATATCTTACTCATTTGTTTTTTTTTTATTACGAAACAGATGGTGTTTCCTATGAATATGAGTTGAGTTCACATAGATTATATGAATGTAGCAACATTTTTTCTAAAATAATAACAAACTATTATTAGTGTATTAAATGATTGCTACACAAATACTTATTGTTGAATTACAATTTAAATAGCATATCAAAGGGTAATATCAACACTTATAATATTATAGTTGTGTACAATTAATTTATTTATGCATTAAAAAAATAACGAACCACTATTAATCAATTGTCTATGAATGATTAACATGGACAAATACTATTCATAAATTGAAAATTTTTGATATGTAAGTATGTTGATTAATGACCTGTTGTGAAATTTGAAATGAAGTTTATTATTAGGTCAATGAAACTAAAGGTTATAATTGATAATTTGTTAATTACCTAATATCATTTAAACTTCAGACTTTAATGAAAATAAATATCAAACATGTATGATAGTTAATATATCTAAATAACAGTTTCTTTTATTTCGGGATTTGTTTTTCATGTTGGAAAAAAACAAATATTTTGTCAAACAACTATTATGCAATAATGATAATAAATCAAAAGAGTCTAATAAATATTTACTTTTCAGGTTAGTACTTATATTTCTTGGATGATGCCATACTATTGATATGACCTTATAAAATGTATAATATTGAGGTGGAGGGGATTAATCATTATTAAAACTTCAATACAAAATGTCCATTATTTTAAATCATTAGACATAACAAATATTAAAATACGTTCTATATTATTCTTGTGCATATTATGTAACATACATGCATATTATAAGGTGAAATAGAGTGAATTACTTACTGTTACACAAAATATTCATTTAACTGATAATTAAAAATATTATATTGCATCATACAGTAAATTTATTTAAGTTTGAACAAAGTTATCTAAATTTCTTATAATCTATTTAAATAATATTCATAAATATTCAAGTTATATTGTTCTGACTGTACTCAATTATTTATTGTTCCCCCATGAAATTCATTGTGTGTTTGTATATATTACTTTGAGTGTTTTAACAGCAAGTATTCAATTTATCATTGTTAGTATAAAATATAAATAATTAAAGAATGTCAATATTTTTAATTATATTTATTCCTGTTAAAACATTATTACCTAGTTATTCCATCATACTAGTATTACTAGGTATTGTAAATATTAATTTTGAAATGAAATAATATGCTCTATAAACATTTTGTAACTAATATCGTAACAATGTATTTACGTGTGTTATGTGTACAGTTATTGGTTGTGCCTAATATACATCTAATCAAAACGTAAGGCTTATATTAGTACTCGGAGATTTTATTTTATTACTATTTTTATATAAAGATGTACCAATATTTATAAGTATTAATAAAAAAATAAAAAGGATAAAGGAAGTTAAAAAAATATAAAATTTACGTATGTATTATGTACATGCTTGTTTTTATGTGCATTGTGTAGTAAATATTTTGCAATATAATCGTAGGTACTTAACACTGAAAGATATGATACTTAAATATACAATGATAAATTAAAGTCTTTTAATAAGCTAGTACATAATAGTACTATAAATATACATTTTTTTTTTCTAATTAATATAAGCAGATAATATTACATAAGAGTGTAAAATTTTAAGAGATGCGTATTTAGTAGTTTTTATGTATTATATTATACTACCATTTTCATTCATCAATAATTGATTCAAAATTTACAAGTACCATATTTGATAAAATAAAAAATGGTTACTATCTTTTTAGCTGTAAGTCCATGTACATGGACATAAATAGGAGGAGGGCTTAGTTCTCCCTTAGATTCGTTACTGCATTTTAATGTATAATAGGGAATTTTTATTATGATAATTTATATACTTTATAATATATAATATACTAATAATAATATCTATAAATATAATAATAGTTATTATATGTAGGTTTTCATTGGATATTTTTTAAATTTTTTAAAAAACATGTTTATTGAATATATTAAATGACCTAGTCGTAATATTTTCAATGTAAAATATTCTTATATGTTATATAATATAAAGCTTTGGATATATAATCTAAAGCCTTGGATACATGTACACAAAATTAAATTTAAAAGGCTGTTTGTACAAATTTTACACTATTATTGTGTCGTACAGCGTATTTCAGTTAAACCAAATGAATGGATGATAAATTATCTTCCATTTTTCATATAGAAGTTTATTAGAAGTGGCACCACGAATATTTTTAACATTTCTTGTGACTATAGCTTCATGTGAAAGAAGCTTCGGTTAGCTGAAATTATAAAAAAAAAAACTATCATAGATAAACAGTTGATCAATATCATTTCACCAGTTGGTATGGCTATTATTATCAATAGAAAAAGATTTTGTTAAAATCATTCCATTTGATAATGTTATAGATGAATTTGCCTCTATATAAGCAAGAAAAATATCACTTGAATATTGAATTAAAATTAATTTAAAATTATTAAACACAATTTAAAAAAAAAGAATAGACAACAAAGCCAGATATACTTTGCACCACGGATATTCTTTGTTCCTCGGGTCAATACTCTTGGTGACCGTGTGGAATTTTAAAGAAATGATAAATCATTTCTTTAATAAGATAATTTTGAGCAAAGATAAATAAAAATATAAAGAACAATAATAGTCGTCATTTTCAACATACTTACATACCCACCAAGAATATGAGAAAAAAATGTTCAAAATTTTTTTTCACATTTTCAAAATTTTCTTGATCAAAATGATTCTCATATTATTATCTATATATGTTTAAATTTTTATAAAATTTTGGATCAAAAACTGATGGTTTCCTAGTCTTTTTTTGTCATGTCAAATTTTAGGTGTCTCCCCCCCCAAAAAAAAAAACAAAAAATGATCTCTGTAAAGTACCAACTAGAGGCAAATCCCCGGTTTCAAAAAGTTGTTGATCGAAACTTTTAGACAAGTATTTCCATACAAAAAAGTGTTCACAGAAAAAATAAAATAAAATAAACATCATTGTAAAAACACTAGCTTCTTCACTTCGTTCAGAATCTAAAAAGAAAACGAAAGTTGGAAGTAGTTTACCCGAAGAACATATGTCAGATAATTCTGTAATTTGGTATCAGCATCTTTTAGTCATGATTTTCATTTTCAAACCAATGATACATGTAATATTGTTAGAAAAAATAGGGTGGTAAAAATATTGGGGGTCTAAGCCCCCTCAAGCTTTTTGCTAAATACGTCTGTGCCCTTCCCCCACCACAATTAAACATCCTGAATTTGCGACTGATACTGTATAATATATAATTAAATAGACTAATGTATTATATCGAAATTTGCGTCCTACACATAGGCAGTTTTTTGTTGAGGAATTTCGCGCAACTTTCGAATATTTCTTTTTTACCGCACGTAAAACACTCGTGAGTTTTTGAAATTTCGAAAAGTGTAGCTATGTAGTGAGTATAGGTATCGACTTAATAATTATTTGGAAATTTTTAAGGACGTGAGATTTGAAAATCTTTTAGGAAATCATACCAATAAGTACATAGTATTACGCAGATACTCCGATATTCGCATAAAACTATTATTTTACATTTTTATTTGAATGTTAGTGTTGTGGACACATCGATCAATTTTCGTCAAAGCGTCTATTACCTATTTGATTATCAAAGTTAAGCCACAGAATAAATTCGTTCATTTATTCTGTGGTTATAAGCAGATAAGCTTTTCAGGGGACGGAATTAGTATTTATGTAGTATAGTCACGAGTATTTTATGAGTTCTCAACCTTAATGTCTTCTATTGTCACCCGATTATCATCTCTATAATTCTTTATTAATTTAGTTTCTATTATGATTTATGTTCTTATACGTTAGAAATAACAAGTGCGTGATTTTTGAACAGAGCTTGTTTTATGAGAACTGCGAATTTCCATTATATTTACTGTTACTATTACAGTACTACAAATTAGCCAATAGTGCATAGTGTATGTAGTTTTGAAATTTTTATATAATGAACCAGATTTTGAAACAGTCATATTTCGCTAACGAGAGTTTGAAAATTTTTTCAATAAAATCTACAAAGTTTAATTTAAATATATTTTCATAATATTATGTTTTGGCATTCTGTTTACTTGTTTCTGTGGTATATGTTTTTATTTCAAAATAAAATAATCTACCCGGTTCACAACGACAATAAAGTTACGCGTTCAATAATTATAGATGTAGGTACGTGATGATCAAAAATAATTACTAGAGATGTGAATCTAATTGTGGCTTTCTCATAGAAACAAATTGATTTGTCAAACATTTGTTTTACAATTACAATTATTCGTAGGCACAGTTTATACATATATTTTCAGAGATAGAGATAAAATGTATATTTTCCTTGAATCTTCTAAACCTAAATTTTTAAAACTAATTAATTGATTTAATTGATTTTATTGGTATTAATTGTATACTTAATAATTTTAAAGTGTTTTTAAGTGCTATGAATAAATAAAAAGTCACAATAATTTTACCGATCACAAAATCGTATGAAATGTGTATACGTGCAAAAGAGTAACGAGTAACGTATAAAATATATAATGTAGGTTTCGAGTTCGGTGTTATTATAAACGTCATAGAGTACCTAATATACGGTAGGAGACGTCATCTGGAGTTTAGAAAACAAGCTTCGTAACAAAAATTCCAAATATTACGAAATTTTCTTATTATTAGGATACATACATATATTTTATTAGTCAGAATTTTTACCATTAATTGGATAAAATCTAAATTAAGTTCGTACTGACAATTATTCTTTAAAATCGAGCATCAAATCAGATTATACACAACAGGCAACAGTGTTCGATTTATACCGAAAAATTGGGTTCTGAAAAATAATGCCAATCATCACATTAATTACCTAAATTCCAAATATCTATGTAGGTAATCTAATTAGTAATTACCATCATCATTTATTATTATATAATATTTATTAATACTAATCTGTAATGTGATAACTTGTGCATTATATAATAATATGTTTGTTCCAAATAAAATAAAATATAAATAATTATTTTTCTTTGAGTGACCCCCATTGTTTAGGTATGTGTAAAATGGCATAACGCACAAATACTATGTAAATTTTGTTTTACAATGTTCATAAAGTTAAGTATTTTAACTTTTAGAAGTACCATATATCGATTTTGTTTACAGAACGAGAAAAAAAGGAATAAATAAAATCATTGTAAAATCATAAGCTTCTCCGCTACCGCTCAGAATCTAAAATCTAAAATTATTTTGTATATTTTGTAAGAAAAATTAAATTGAAAGTACATTTTGTATTTGTTAAGTTCAAAAATATAAAGTATTATGTATTTGCTAACAATTGATGGAAAAAGTGACAAATTCGAATGATGTCTACTGTATAATAATATAGAATAAAACAAGAGCAGGACATACTTCGCACCACGGATATTCTTCGCTTCTAATGTCAGATATTTTTGGTAGGTTTGTAGAATTTTAAAAAAACGATAAATCATTTCTTCAAAAAGACGATACTGAACCAAGGAAGTTAATAATATAAAGAACAATAATAGTGGTCATTTTCAACACATTCATCAAGAGTATTTGATCCGAAGAGCGAATAATATTCGTGGTGCTAAGTATATCCTGGTTTCTTGTCTATATTTCATTTTACTTTACTTTTTTTTTATCTAATAAATAAAGAAAGAAAATTCAATGGGAATAAAACGTGTTAGAAAATGTCCACATTTTAAATGTTTTCTTGCGCCAAAATATTTCTCGTATTATTTTCTGTTTATGTTTAAATTTTCATAAAGTTTGGATCAAAAAATGATGGTTTCCGAGTTTTAATGTCAAATTTTAGATAGTCTCCCCCCCAAAAAAATGAAAATTGAAGAATTGAAAAATGAAAAAAAAAGACTTCTCTAAAGTACTAACTAAAGGCATATCTGGTTTCAATAAGTTGCTGATCGAGACTTTAGCACAAGTATTTCTAAACGAAAAATTGTTCATAAGAAAAAAAAAATTTTTAAACAAACAACATTGTAAAAACTCTAAAATAGAATAGAATAAAATAAAATTGAACAAAAATATTAGGGAATTAGGATATTTTATTTTATTTTATGCACACAGCGGACAATCCCTCCCCACCCAAATAAAAAATTGTAAATTTAACATGATTTTTATGCCCCAAGAATTTTACGTTCCTAATGTCCAAGATGTAGTTTTGCGTTGAAAAAGTTCAACGTGCAAATTTATTTTTTGAACTTTAAAGTAGTCAACGTCTAAACAAAGTATAAAATATGTACTTAGTGTTTTCACTTAGGCAAAGTCCATAATGCAAACGTACTTGGTGCTATATACCATAGTAATTCCAAAGGACCACATTATACTTAGTATTTTCACTATATTTGAATGATTATAACAAAAACACCGAGGGCTCTACCAAACCGCTGTTTGGAACACGTAACAACGGCGTAACAACAACAATAACGTCGTAATGACGACATCGATCGTACCCGATCAGGGGGGCGGAGGCGGTACCTACTACATAACTACCTAACCTATCTATGTGTACAGAGATAAATACTACACGCACGGTGTATAATACATAATAAAACTTCGTGTTATTATTATTATATTATTGTTGTACTCCCGTTGTGGTGGAAAAAAAAAAAAAACCTAAAAAACCTATTACATATTATTATTATGTATATTATGTTACAAAAAAAAAAAAAACAAGTACAATAATAGGATTGTTGTTCGGTGTGCGTGTACAAAACGAATATTTTCTATTTTTTATTTTACTTCGTATACGCACGCCATACACGTAACACAGTTATTACACGTAATATAGGTACGTCGTCGCCGGAACGATCTATATTATTATAGATCATCGGTTGTCTGTCGTCAGCCGCAGACGGTTTTTTCGATATACTCGCGGCAACACGAGAGTCACAAGAGCTCACGGTCATGTGCAGCACACGAAAGTCAACAGCGGCGGCGCTCATGGACGAGTAGTGGCGTATAAAAATGTGTCATGTGCGCGCGATTCCAAGGACTCGGCCGCCAGTCAGTGGCGGCGACCCGTCACCGACCGACACGACGGCGGCGACCACCGACCGGAGTCTGAGCGTGACGTCGCTGGCCGGCCGGCCGGTCGGTCGGTCGGCTGGCCTTGAGGGATGGCCGACCTCCAACAACAACAACAGGTAAGCAGGCTCGCGCGCCGTTGGTAACACTGTACGGTCGCGGTGAAATTCCCTAGGCCCACGGAGGCGGCGCGCCTATCGCCGTTCCAGACGCGTCTATTGTAGATAGATACCGCTGCGTTTGTTTTTCTCTGGGAAACTGTTGTGACTCGCGTTGTTTACGTTTCAGTCGCGTTTCGCGTTTGTTGTGCTTCGCGACCGTCAGGCCCCGTTTCGCGTTGTCCGCTCGCCCGCCCGCCCGCCCTTTTGTCGTCCGTCGTGATCCGCTTTTGAATAAACGTCGACGACGGCTCGTACGTCCGCGCACGGTTCTCTTCCGGAAAATTAACAACATATCGCTACCGGTCCGCCGGTTTACATGACGTAGTTGTTCGGCCATCGCTTTGCTCCGTCGCAACAACAACGAGATTTCTGGTGAGTGTCCACTCGAGTCTGTCTCGCTATTTACATATTGACGTCTTCCCGCCGTGGCCACGTCGTCTACTACCGGTGGCGGCTGCGGGCGTAGACGTCGAAAGTAGGTCCGGGATTCGGCGGGCTCTTCTCCCTTTTGTCATTCCTCCCAGCCGCCGCCCCGATCCGGTGCCTTCCCCGTCTTTGCGATCGTGTGGGCGACATACCTTCGAGCAGGGTGGATCCTCCCTCCACGTCTCACCGGCCGCGATCAGGTTATTGTTGTGTTGTCCGACGATCGGGGTAGGGGGGGGGGCGAGTCCGCGGGATCCACTATCGTTACGCTTTTGCCGCGTAACTCGGAGAAGACTTCGACGCCGCTACAGGTTGCGCGACTGATCTGCTCGACACTCCGATAGGTGGTTGGCCCAAATTTGGGCAGTGCGCTCGCTCTGTAATCAGTTTGGAGTAGTTTTGTGCGAAGTCCGTCTCGTGGACTTGACCCCTAACTCGCCCGCCCCCCCTCTCCCTTAAATACCCGACCGCACTTGATTTTGACTATTGCTAATGGATTACTGAAATTTTAGATTCTAGTAGAAGCTAGTGTTTTTACAATGATGTTTATTTTATTATTTTTTTTTTCTGTATACAACTTTTCGTTTGAAAATACTTATAAAAAAATTTTCGATCAGCAACTTTTTGAAACCGGATTTGCCTCTAGATGGTACTTTAAAGAGGTCATTTTTTGAATTTCTTAATCCTTCAATTTTTTTTTTTTAGTCAAAATTTGACAAAAACGACTCGGAAATCATCATTTTTTGATACGAACTATATGAAAATTTAAACATAGATAGAAAATAATATAAAAAAGATTTTGGCGCAAGAAAATTTTGAAAATGTGAAAAAAAAATTTTGGAGATTTTCCTAACATTTTTTTTTCATATTAACTTTCTTCGTTCAGAATCGTTTTATTGAAGAAATTATTTATCGTTTCTTTAAAATTCAATACATCCGTCAAGAGAATCCCACCCGACGTGCGAAGAACACCCATCGTGCAAAGTATGTCCGGCTTTTTTCAACACTGCCTGTTCAGTTGGCCATTTAGCTTATTGAAATTGGATTAAATGGAAAAGAAATAAAACTGATTTTCTCTAAATTTATGTTGGTATGATGTGTGTGTTTATGTGAGTTACCTATGTAAATGAATTGTAGATAAAATCATAGTTCTGATGGTCATGATAACAGAAGTAGACTTGGGTGGAAATTGTAATAAAAATCGTAATATGCGATCAGGAATGTTCTCATATATCTCTTTTAGCTTTACTTAATATATTTACATTACTTTATACATTACTAATAATTTAGGAGTGAAGAATACCCGTGGTGCAAAGTATGTGTGGCTTTCTTTTAATATGTATTGATGTTATCATATACCTACTGTAAATTGGGTTTACGCCTGTTATTAATTTAAATAAATACATGATTTTCTCCTGTATTAATTCTAAAATACTAATTAATAATTGATTTATATTTTTGTGAAAAATGTGTTAAATTTAGGTATTACCTGGGTGTATATAGGAATCAAATTTTTTTCCTTAGTTGATTTCAAGATTGATACATATGTCTATTATCAAACAAATATGGATCCCCCCTTCCTTTGAAAAAATCCTGGTTGCGCCACTGACAAGTGTAGACTTCCTATATGAAAAATATTTGGGTGAAAGAAAATTTTTAATAGGTATGTGAAAATATTGTTCTAACATCTCTTATAAACTTTTTTTTTCTTTTCTCAGTTAATAGTGGCACCTATATAAAACTGGCTGAAAATGAAATATATATTTTTTTTGTTAGGTACCTACTTAATATATATATATATATACTTATTATATAGGTAGCTATGCACCTATCTAATAATAAAATTAATAATTTTTAAGTAAAACTGTTTTGAATAAACTAATGTTCTGTGTAGAATCATTTTATGATATAAAAATGTTTTTATACTCTTTTTACAATAGTACCTATTGAAAATAATTCATAAGAGTATGAGATATCACTAGGTATGTAGATAAAATATATCCGAAACTAGTAGTTACTATTTACACTTATTATACTCTAGATTTAGTTATGAATTATTTTTAATATAAGTATCTACTATAGAATCATTTTATTGAAGAAGTGATTTATCGTTTCTTCAAAATTTAACATAGATACCCACCGAGTCTAACTCAAGAAGCGAAGAATACCCATAATGCAAAGTGTGTCGTGAGTTTTTAAAATTTACTATAGATCGGTATAATATTGTGGTGTGCAGTAAGTTACTACTCATTTAAAACTATAGGTACCTAAGAAGTATATTGTAATTTTGGCAATTTACATGAATTGTGTTCAAACAGTTTCTTTTTGTTTTTTTATAAATAAGTAGGACGTACCTACTTCTAGAAGTAGGTTCCGAGGAATAATTTCTTATAAAAAAAAAAAAAAACTATGAGAAGTGATTATCCTAATAAACAAATAGATAACATTAGGTTGGACAGAATAGTTTTTTTAAATTGAGTTAAATAACAATGTATTAGGTACCTGTGTCTGTTGATAAAAACGGTATATTGTTATGTCTGATAAATATCAAGTTGATGTAATTTACGGAAACTGCTCCTACTTAATAATCTAATAGTTTAAAGATTGTGTTCCCAACTACCTTAGTGATATTGAAATTAAATTACCTGAAAAATAACTCTATAATACTTATTTTAATAGCTATTTTATTAATATTATGAATGTTATAAATATGATATGAATGATATAATAAGTCTATTATACATTAAAAATGTAATGCATAATACATTTTTTTTAGGTTCTGAATGAAATGAAGAAGCTAGTGTTTTTACAACGATGTTTATTTTTTTTCCCTGTATATACTTTTATTTATGAATCAGCAACTTTTTGAAACTAATTTGCCTCTAGTTTATGGTTGCCTTAATTGTTCAAGTACTGACTGAGACATTTACTGATAATTTCTTCAACTTTTAAATTCTAAGAGAAGAAGAGCTTGTGTTCAATTATATTCAATTTGACAAAAACGCCTTAAAAACTTTTTTTTTTAATCCAAACTTTATAAAAACTTCAATATGAATAGACATTAATGTAAAAAGTATTTTGGTGAAAGAAATTTTTAAAATGTGAATTTTTTTTTTCATATAAAACTGGCCGAGATCAATAAATATTTTTATAATACTAAAAAACTTTATAATTTTTATAAAAATTTATATAAATTGAATCTCCACTTAAAATAATTTTGTTAAAGAAATTATTTATAGTTTATTTATTTCAAATTTCCACCCATTTGTTATTATAAATAAATTAGAGTGAACATATTATACAGTGCAGATGCCTTTTTATTTCCTAGTATATTTAAATTTTAACATACAACATAGATAAATATATTTGCTTTCTATTAAAAAAATTATGAATTTAATGCATACTTGAGTATTCCTGTATGATATAGGTACAAGTGAATAAATTACATATATTATTTAGGTATATATTTTAATAAACAAATATAAAAATATTCAAATATTTTAATAAAATAAATAATTAAATTTTAAACGATTGTAACTGATTCATATAAAAAAAAAAAATAATAAATAATTTATTTATTGAATTTTTGGGCTTTTTGACTTATTTCAGTGGCTTTAATAACATAAATTATTAACATTGGAATTGTATTTACACTTCACCAGGACCTTTGGAGGGTCTACCGAGATGTTTGGAACTGAAGTTAAACCGGTGACATGTCTGGGTGTACCAGAACGTATGACAATCCTACTCTAGTTGGTACTTGAGAGAGGTTATTTTTTGTTTGAATTTCTCAATTCTTCAATTTTATTCTTAGAAAAAAACTACTCTAAATTTTGCAAAATAGACTCGGAAATCATCATTTTTTGATCTAAACTTTATGGAAATTTAAATATAAACAGAATAATGTAAGAAACATTTTGGCGCAAGAAAATTTTGAAAATGTGAAAAAAAAAATTCTGACATTTTTCTAATACTTTATTTTATTATTATGTATAAGTTGAAGCTCCGCTCAGAATTGTTTTATTGAAGAAATGATTTATTGTTCCTTTAAAATTCAATAAACCCACAAAAGTATTCCACTCGAGGAGTGAAGAATACCCAAGGTGTGAAGTACGTCCTTTTTAATTATGCATTCTAAATAATTTTGTATAGGTACATAAATTCATTTTACCTCTGTGCATTTTTCGAGTTGATTAACTGTTTTAATTATAAAAAAAAAATGATTTCACTGACATGCATATATTTTGCGTGCACCAAATGTTCACTCCAATTTTATAATTATTTTTTATAACTGAATACATTTTTTATTTCCTATGAACTCTATAAAGAGTATGACCGACCTACATAAAGTCACCAAGAATTTATATTATTTTTCTTGAATTTATGAGTATTATTATATTTTTTAGTAGGTGCTGTATTTTATTTAATTATATTGGGACAACAACATTATCCTACCATTAATGGAATTTTTTGGATTTTGAATGAATCGAAGAAGCTTATGTTTTTACAATGATGTTTATTTTATTTTATTTTTTTGTGTTTTCGTTTTTTGTAAACACTTTTTCGTATAGAAATACTTGTTCAAAAGTTTCGAAATAATTTTATAGATTCAAAATCGCACCCTGATGGTACTTTTGAGGGATCATTTTTCAAATTTCTCAATACTTTTTTCAAAAATGTGGAATATCTTTCAAAAAATTGACAAAATAATATGCTATTACCTGTTTTTACACCTACTTCTGATGTGTTTTTAACTATAATTATTATTTTAAATTAAAAATAACTTTAAACATAGGATTAACACTTTAAGTTGGCTTTTGTTTATTTAATTATCATGTGCCCTTTGTAATATAATGGATTTTAGAAACCTTATGTAAATATACATCCTTGAAAATATTGTCTTTTGTTGTCATGGATAAAAATAGATCAATATTTTCTGTTCATTGTTTACATATGTTTATGTTTATAATTAGTGTGATAAATTGAATTGTTATTATTATATTTGGAAAATCGGAGTTATATATATATACACTCTTGGCTACCAAAGATAATTATTAATATTGTTAGGTACCTATCTAATAAATTTATTTTCAAATTATGCATCTTTCAATACCTATTTAATATCTTAGAATTGGAAAAATGCTTTATGATTTTGATATCATCAAAATCCGCATATTTCTTGTTTCTCAAATCTAATAAGAGGTGCATAATATTAGCTATACAAACTACACACTACAGAAGTATTATACAAAAATAATAAGTATAATTTTAATCTTAATCATGACTGTCCCAGGTGTATGTATGTATGCTTGGTCGTCATGAGTGTGATAATGCCATATTGTTTTTCTAATGGCTCGTTGTTTGTTACTTCATATGTTTTCTGCCATTCCCATACATTTTCATACAAGACTATGACATCACTCACATGTAGAACTATTGACCTCTCTGATTCTGAATGACGAAGCCCGTCTACAATTGGTTATCCATGTTGGCATGCGTTTCAAACAAGTTTTTATTTTATTTTTTCCGCTAGGTACATTTTTTATCACAGCTTTCCAGTGATAAATGTCTTCAACATCTAAATCACAGATTTCACTCGCCTTTCCCATTTAGTATATCCACAGGCTAAACAACAATAACTGGTTAAATAAATTGGTACCTACCGGCTATCTGTTTTAAACGCCAATTTGTGTAATTTGTGCTTATGTTTTTTTTTTATTTTCCATAAAATTATATTATATAAAATAATTGATCATATTTACCTTTGATACCTAGAAATTAGACATTTGATTAATAAATGTCTCTAGGTAACCTACTTATGCAAATATTTTTATATTTCTAACCGTTGGAAAATATTAGCTAAATGTATGTAGAAATCGAGTTTCTAAATTAATTCATTTTAAATAAATCAAGATAAAATGAGCATAATTTATAACATGTACACTTTTCTTGACGTAGTTTTATGTAAAAATAATATATCTCGTTTTACCGTCCTGTTATATGCAAGTAAATAGTTCGTTTAGAAACTTTTACGATCCTATCGAGTGTAAAAAATGTCAAGTTTTTTCGGAGTACTATTATAGATTTCTACTTTTAATAAATATTCAGAGTATTATAGAATATTTTGTGTATGATAATTATTCTTATTACTCCTAACCGCTTGTACATCAATTATATTTATTTCTTATCCAATTTTATAGAGACATTTATTATTCTACCTCTGAATTCTGATAACTTGGTAGTTCAAAGAAAGATTTATATATATATATATATATAGGTACCTATAAATTTTGATGAAAAAATGTGTATTAGTATAATACCTAATAAACCTATATTTATATAAAAAAAAGTGTATATATATGTATTTATATTATCACATCTATATGTATAAACTAATGTGTAATATTATTATCCACTTTCTAGTATAATATTCTAATTCAGTGAATTATCAAATACGCACTTATTTAGCATTATCATTGTAATTTAAATTTTGTCACCAATTTGCCACACCCCTCTTTAAGTAGCTGTAAATTGTCACGCACTATTTAAAAGAAATGAATAATGATGCTCTTCGAGTTCTAGTGAATCCTCTTAAGATGTCTCAAACCACATTTGTTTGGGTCACCGCTTTTAAATAAATCTTACGAACCGAAACGACATGCTTGTATATCATTTTGAATTATATCTCCGTTTTTTAAAGACAATTTGGGGTTTGCCATTGATTATCACGTTCATAAATATTCAACTTGTATAATTTTAGTTGCATGCTATTCTTGATGTATTTTCCCGGGTAATTGGTTACCTAAAAATACATTATTTAAAGTCCCTAATAACATTAAGTAGATACCTAATAGTAGTTATAACTTAGTATAAACTAATGTGTAATATTATTATCCACTTTCTAGTATAATATTTAGGGTTCGGGACTTAATGCTCACACATTTTTGGAAATATTCACCTAAAATAATTAACCAAATATGCGCAAAAATACTAATTTTTTTTTTTTTTTAATAAAATAATGTACCAATTTAGCCGAGTATTAAGCTTAAAATGTAAAAATTCATAAATATACTATAAAATATATGATATAAATTTGTCAAATATGCGTAATTATGCCATAAATTTGTCAAACACCACTCGTAAATATGCTAAAAATTTGTCAAATATGCGTTTTCCTAAAAAATGCAAAATATGTAAAAATATGACGTATAAAAAAATTTTTGTATCTGAATCCATTATGACGTCTCACTTAGATTATTCTGCTGCCATTTATTGAGAATATGCAAATGCAACAAGTCCCGACCCTAGTTATAACATATAGTAACATACTCTTTTATTATTTTTATTATAATTATTTCATTTCTAAAAGTATTTTAAATTAAGAAAGTAGAATTAAAATGGTTATGATGTGATAATAAAAATATCCTCCTACAAACCTAACCATTACAATTTTTTTATTGAAATTTAATGTTGAAAACTCACATACCACTTATAGTACCTATATTTTATAAGTATGGAATTAGTTTATTGATTAGATAATATTCAAAGGGTTAAAAAATTACGCTTGGGAAATTATTTAGTTTCGTGTCAACCTAGCGGTTTGTGCATAGAATATAATATGAAATATTGAAGCGGTTATTGACTTTAAACATGTGCGTGAGCGCCACTCCTTTCCTTTATGATAGTTCTCTTTCATTTGTCCTCCGTGTATATCGAACAAACTATTAGAAAAACATAAGAAAATACACAAAAGGTAGTAGAATTTTAGGACCATAGGCGTAAATTTAGAGTTTATAAAATGATATATTACATGAATGCTATGTTTATTAAGCCGTAGTTTCTTATTTTCTAAATATTTTTAGATGTAGTTGCCGATATTAACTTATTATTTATTTTCAGACGTATGTGTATAATCATTGATAATAATCCCGAGTATATATATTTTTGGCATGACTAATCGATGTTAAAAAAAAATTGGGTAAATAATATTAAAGTGGCTTCGAAGTTTAATACATATTTGCGATAGTGTTTTGAGGCTTGGTATGTTGTATACAGGACAGCATAATTGTGAATTTAATCTTACTTTTATGTGGTCATGTATACAATTGTACAGCATTATCATATTATTTGCGTGGCTTTTGTTAACATTGCCAGAGTCGACCAGCATTTAACTATTGTAGTAATTCTTAGTCATTTATTAATATAGGTCAAGTTAGTTTATTAGTGACAGTTATGATTCTTCCTACCTTATTACAATACAATTTTCGGAATTAATGTGACATTTATATATTGACCATGACTTGATATTTTATTGATGGTTCATGTGCATTTTCTATTTAATATTATTTAACTAGTAGTATGAATACCTATCAAGTTTTAATGAGCTTAAATTCAAATTCATTGTACAGTTTATTATTTACAGTTTATTTATTTACTAAACAGTAAATTGCATTTTAAATTTTGTTTTAAAATGTGCCTATTCTTTTAGGGTTTTAAAGGTTTTAAAATTATTTTTTATATCTACAGCTAGGTATTCAAACTTTTTTTCGAAATCATTTGATATTTAACAATTTTTAAATATCCGTAGTGGTATTTCTATTCAATAATTGGTATATTATATATTTTATACAATATGTGTTATATATGGCAAATGAATAGGAATAGAACATGTAAACTCGTTTTAAAATGTTTTTACTTTCACACTTATGTTTTAAGCTTTAAACAACAATAAATCATTTCCCATTTTTATTTTGTGTCAATGAATAATAAATTTGTTAAATTACCCTGCATTGTACTATATTTTATAATATGTATTCAGAAAGTGTTACTGTTATATCTATTGTGTTATTATTATTATTGTTATATCTGTATTTAGCAATAAAATTTTACAACCAAATTTTTGTGAGAAGGTGTAGGTGGTAGTAGGTACCATGGATTAAATATTTAAATAGATTTATCTAGCAATAATGTAATACATTATAAATAATAATTATATATTTTTGATAAGAATCCAGTAGCCTTCGTTTTATGAGAATATTAGGTACATAATATATATATATATATATATATATTTGAGCTTTATACAAAATTAACTGATACAAAACATGCTAGGGATCAATTTATGAAATTAGGGTGGTTACTCTATTATTTTAGGACTTCCTGACTCTTACTCCATTCTATATAATTTAATGATAAGGTTTACTGGGTATGTATATTTTTGTACTAATGCTAATAATAAAATAAACATTCTCCAACAGTACTTACCAATGTAATTTAATACATAAATATAAAAGTGAAATCTGGGTTAGATAAATTATTATTTAAGACATTTTTAAAATATCTTTTCTATAACCTATATTATATAAATATCTCCCAAGGTAGTGTAGTATTTTATGTTTCCATTGAGTAAAAAATAAAACATGAATTTCAATATTGAAGACAATAAAAACTTTTATATGCACAATACCACATTATAAACTTTAATTATGTTTCAATTAATTTTGGTAGAAGTCATTAAATGTTGTTAAATTAGTTTTGTGAATAAAGTTCACTTATGTAAGTTTTATGGTATTACAAAACTATTTTCTGATAAGAAAATATCTCCAAAATATCTATTTGAATAACCCTCCATCATTTAAATAAATATTAACATGATATGTTACACTTATCAGGTATTTAAAACATATTTATTAATTGTCTACTAACATATAAATTTGAAAAAAAAAAAATTAGCTAATAATGTATTTTGATATTTTAACCATGCATACTAAATGTTTGCTGGGCAAAGATGGGAAAAAAATGTTAAACATCTATGTTAGATATATCAATACATTGAAATTTAAAACATTAATTAATTTTTGATATCAATACTCTTATTGAAAACGTCTTAAAAACTAATGTTAACTTGAAAAACTATGATGTTTTGTAGGTATATCAATATGATGAACATCAGAAAAATGTTTTCATTCATCATTAGGCCCGTAGCCAGACTAAATTTTCAAGTGGGGTAAACCAAATTTTAGGGGGGGATTACATATAATAACAATATTAATGCGATTTTTAATTACGTTGACATCTCATTAAATGAATACAACTATAATTTTCCATCAAATATCCATGTATAATAGAATATTTCGGAAATTTACGAAATTGTTCTATTTTTTTTCTTTTTTTAGAAAAAATGCCCAAAATTTGATAAATAAAGACTTGGAAACAATCATTCTTTGATCCAAACTTAATGAAAATTTAAACATAGATAGACAATAATTTGAGAAACATTTTGGCGCAAGAAAGTTTTGAAAATGTGAAAAAAAATTTTTGGACATTTTTCTAACACTTTTTCTCATTAAATTTTTTTCCTCTCCGAAAGCCGGATATACTTTTCACTATGGATCTTCTCCGCTCTTCGGGTCAGTTACTTTTGGTGGATGTGTTGAAAGTGACGACTATTCTTCTTCTTTATATAATTAACTTTCTTCGCTCAGAATTATCTTATTGAAGAAATGATTTATCATTTCTTTAAAATTCTACACACCCACGAAGAATATCTGACCCGAGGAACGAAAAATTTCTATGGTGCGAAGTATATCCGGCTTTCTTTTTAAAATTAAAATTGATGCATAACATAGAGTCCGAAATATGGTAAGCATACTTAAAATATTTCTAAAATATGATTATTTAATTTTCTATATACCTACTGATTGGAGTGTGCAGAGTGTATAAGGGAACATGTTCAAATTAAGGAATTAAAAAACAAATTTCATACTATATCCTATACTATTAAATATAATTTAATAAAAAAAGTCAACATTTTTTTTTCTAGATAAAAAATGACAGCTATGGAGAATGAATCTTCTGATGGAAATGTTACGCCAAAGAAAAAACCAATTCGTAAAGGCAAAACTGCTTTAGCTCGTGTTCTTTTATTGGAAGGCACATATTTAGATATTCAAATTGATGTAAATATATATTACTACTATACTTAAGTTGTTATAATTTTTGTATTTCAAAAATATATTACAATTTAGTTATTATTTGTTACGTATTAGATTTAAATAATTTATTGTTAATGTACTTGTGTATTTTAATAATTTAGAGGAAAGCTAAAGGTCAGGAATTATTGGATAAAATATGTGACCAATTAAATTTATTAGAACGTGATTATTTTGGGTTATCTTATGAAGATAGACGTGATCCTCATAACTGGCTTGAAATGGACAAGCGCATTGGAAAATTTTTAAAAAGTAAGTTGTTTTTGTGTTTATTATTTAATTTTTTTTTTTGTCATTAATAATATTACTATTATTGATCACTAGATGAACCGTGGTTGTTAAATTTTGAGATGAAATTTTATCCTCCTGATCCTAATCAACTTCAAGAAGACATTACTCGTTATCATCTATGTTTACAAATTAGAAATGATATTCTTAATGGAAAGTATGTAAAGTTGTTAAACATATTTATTTTTTAACTAATCTTAACAATATCGGGGTTCATACAAGTTTTGAAAATCCTTGGAAACCTAGGATTAATGTGTTACCTTAATATCTTGGAAAACTTCTTAAATTTTACTATGAGTTCTTGATTTATTTCAAATGTAGAACATAGGTAACTAATAATAAATAATATATTTTTTAAATTCTGAGTGATGTAAAAAAGCTAGTGTTCTTACAATTATGTTTATTTTTAATTTTTACATTTAGGATTTTGAGCAGAGTGAAGAAGCTTGTAAATTTATAAACAATGTTTATTATTATTTTTTTATTTTTTATTATTGTGTCGTTCTGTTAACACTTGTGTACAGAAATACTCATCCAAAAGATTTGATCAGCCTCTTTTTGAATCAAAATTTGGCACTAGATGGTACTTTATGCTAAGCATTTTTTGAAATTTGTATTATTTCAAAGAGTTGTTACTTGTCGCTTTGATTGTTGGCCATTGTTGGTATGTTCCCTTACCCTAACCATGGTAATGTAGTAACTATTGTTATGTGGTTATTGTATAATAACTGAATATGCTCAGAATTGTTTTATTGAAGACATCAAAGATTTATCATTTCTTTAAAATTCAATATACCTATCAAGTATATCCATGGTGCGAAGTATGTTTGGCCTTTTTTTTCTTCTCGTCTGTCAAGAGTATCTGACCTGAGGAGAAAAAAATACCCGTGATGCAGTATGCGTCTTGTTTTTTTTGTATACATTAATAATAGTCCAGTTAAGTTCTTTAGGATTAATGTTAGAGAATATTCATTTGGACAATTTTTTTGTTGATGTTATAATTATTTTTATATTATGGGATATTTCCAAAGTATACATAATACTAGTTTTTATAATCAATTTAATGACACTATTAACTGTGTCCTTGTATTTTGTTGTTTGAATAAGGGTATTTTTATTTTTCATTATTTACATATGTCTCTAATTGTGGTATTAAATAATATAATATTTAGCAATCTTGTTATAAATTTTTTTATTTCATATCATAATAAAATTTAAGAAAATTGCAGACTTGCATATCTGTATATATTCTATAGCGATTAATTTGAGTGTGACTATGGGACTAATTTTTAAAATCATTAGTATATTACAAATGTATTTAAAAGATTCTAAATGCTGTCATAAAAACAAAAAATCCATGAAAATTCGTAAATTTTTCATTTCATTTATATTTATGAACCCTGAATATATACTTAGTTTGAATGTAACATATTCATAAGTAGTCAATATAAATTTATTATTTTGTTAGATTGCCTTGTTCTTTTGTCACTCATGCACTTCTGGGATCCTATTTGGTTCAGTCTGAACTGGGAGATTATGACATTGTGGAGCACAAAAATAACACAGAGTATTTGAAAGAATTTAAGTTTGCTCCGAATCAAACTCCAGAACTCGAAGAAAAAGTTATGGAGTTACATAGAACACATAGGTAGTATTGTACTGACATTATCATAATATCTAAAAATATTGTTTGTTCATTATTAATTCATTGCTTATATATTAGGGGTCAGACACCAGCAGAAGCTGAGTTAAATTATTTGAACAATGCCAAAAAATTGGCTATGTATGGTGTGGATTTGCATCCGGCTAAAGATTCTGAAGGTGTCGATATAATGTTGGGAGTATGTTCGTCTGGTTTGCTTGTTCATAAGGATAGGTTACGCATTAATCGATTTGCATGGCCTAAAATTTTAAAAATTTCGTATAAACGTAATAATTTTTTCATCAAAATTCGACCGGGTGAATTTGAACAACAAGAAGCTACAGTTGGTTTTAAATTACCTAACCACAGACTTGCCAAAAAACTGTGGAAAACATGTGTTGAGCATCATACATTCTTTAGGTTTGTATATTTATTTTACAAGTATTTAAAATAATGTAATAATTTGTTTTCATATGTATAGGTTGATGGCTCCAGAACCAACACAAAAACTTGGAATGTTCCCTCGCCTTGGTTCGAGATTTCGTTATTCAGGTCGCACTCACTATGAAACTAAAAAAACACCAATTGAAAGGCCTGCTCCTAAATTCCAAAGAAGCTTAAGTGGCAGAACTTTAACTTCTAGAAGCATGGACAGTATGAAATTTTTTACAAAGTATATAATTATACCATAATGAATTAAATGTTCTAACGTATAGCTTTAGGAGGAACCAGACACTTGGGAGAAGATTTTGGAGTAGAACCTGAATCTAAAAGGCACACGATGTCTCATCCTCCTGATCATGTTGCTGGCATAGAAAATAACACCGGGAAAGGAGGAAAATTTTTCAACAAAAATGATAAGAAGAAGGTACTAATAATCTGAAATTTAACTAGGCGTCACACTATTAAAGTGTTGAAATTAATTTTATTATGAAACTTAATTATTAAATTAACGGTATTATACCTAGATTAGTGTTAAAAATTTGAATTTTTACTAAGAAGATGATATAAATTATTGTATACACAATATTTTAGTAATTTTTATAAACTTTTTAACAAATTGATTTTTTGGAAAATAATTAATTAATGTATTAATTAATTATTAATTAATTAATAGCTAAAAGAAAAGGTGAGCATTAGTTCTCATGACAGCTCTATAACAGAGGAGGGCAATTACGAGGCTGAACGGAGCAGCTCAGATGTTCTTAAGTCTAAGGTATATTGTTTGATAGTTTTTCTAAAATATTTGCACATATTAGTCATTATCTTTACTGTTAAGTTGATCTTGAAAATGTATATTGCATATGTGTATAATATAGATGTAATTTTTGCTGATTGCAATTTTTTTTTTTTTTTGTTAAATTAGTAGTTGCATCTCGGGGTCAACTTTTCAACAATTTTGCACTTATTATTTAATTAAAATATATAATTTTCAAATAAAGCATTAAAAAAATCTAGATTATTTTGTAGACTAGTCATTCTTGGTGTTGGTTCGTGAAATATAACAATCCATAAATAAAATAGTTACATATTATTGAAAAAAAATAACAATTATATTTAATTTAATTTAACTAATTTCTATTTTGTTTTCTATTGGTTACTTATCTGATTAGTTTCAAAAAACATTTCTGTTAATGTTTGTATTTTTTTATTTTTTTACTGTTAGCTACACGAAAACCGGCTCAAAAATTTTGCCGTCGTTAACTGGTCATCAAACCCAGACCTCTCTCTTGTTGGGCGATCGCTCTACCATTAAGCTTCCCAGGAATTAGTCTTATCACCAATTTCGTACGCTAACAGTATTAACAAAAAGTTATAGAAAAACGTAAAGTTTGAATAACAAAAGCACTAGTTTCACATTTATTATTCTATAATACTACAAAAAATATAATACAGATGATAGGCCTTATGTAGCTCAACTCTTTATTGGTTACTCATTAAAACTTATGGGTAAGAATTACATTCTCAATGTTTGGTTATCAAAATAAACTTAATTTATGTTTTATTGTGTACTTTGGATAGGTGAAGTTAGAAACATCCTTTATATATTGTAAATATTATATGTATTTATATTTTAATTTTGAAAAAGAAAGTATTAAATTATTTATTAATTTATAATAAAGTACTAAAGTACCAAATAATACCTTTTTTTGACAGTATGGATTATTAGGTAATTCTTATATTGGCACTGAATATTAATGAATAATATATAAATAAAATGTAATTTATAATTTATATTGTATAGTTAAAAATAATATGCGAGATACATAACTTTTAGAGTTCATGTTAATGTTAATTTATTTTTATAGCTCCAAGAAATATTTAAATAAAATAATTTGATTTTGAGAGTTTTATCTAATATAGTCTTTTAAAAAGTATTCAATTTCATTGAAATATAATTTTATTGTTTTAATTTAGTGGTTTTTGAAATTTAGATATTTGCACTGCTGGTAATTTGAATGCACTTAAAAGATAGGTTATTGTACCTATTTGTTTTTATCAATATTAACATAATAATTATTTTCAGAAACCAATCGGTGGAATCGCTGTTTTACCAACAGGGTCATTCAACTTTATGAGGAAGAAAAAAGATAAGGAAGTGCCTAATGTTTCAAAGTAAATATAATGTCAACTTAATATTATTTTACATACCATGTATTGATTGCAATATTTTCAATTTAGTGGTATTGGTAATGATGAAGATGAAGAAAAAGAAAATCGTGAAAGTTCTCCCTCCGTTAAAACTACTAGTTTTGTAACCAAAGAACGTGAAGCGTTGTCTGCAAATGACACTAACACTAGTGCAGATATATCTGGTATCAATTCTTTAGATACTTTAAAAGCAGATTCTACTAAAGATAATGAAAAATCTAAATTAAAGGTGAGCATTGGTATTTTATAGTGATAGCGTGATTTTATTTTCTTAAGATGAATTAATTTATTATTAAAAAATATATTTGCTGTATTCATTATACTAAATTGAATACTACACATTACATTTCTATCAATTAGATTATCATATTGCTCTTTATAGTTTGATATAAGTTTGAATTTTCTACATTTGATGTAATTTAGTGTTTGAGTAAATTTATTTTATAAATTCTGATTTTGTATGTATTTTTGTATGCATATTCTTAGTTTTCATTCTTTCCGTTTGGTTTGTTTTTTCTCGTAGAGTCCTGGAGGTATTTTTAGCAGTTTTAGTTTGAAATCTAGAAAACCAAAAGATAAATTGAAAGCTACTGCTGATACTACTGCTAGCCTTGACACTAGTGCTGAACCTGAATCTCCCAAAGGTTTAGATAAGTTCAAACTGAAAACTAAAAAGGATGTAAAAAAACCGAAAAAGGAATCCAAGACAAGTCTTAAATCTGTTGAGAGCACCACTTCTAATTTATCATCAAATGCAACATTTGCTGACCGTTCGTTAGCTGAAACTACCGTAAATGTTTCTGCTATTTCTACATCGCCTAGTTTTACTAAGACTTACGATTACACAGAAGATGAACATGGTGCTACTAAAAAACGAAAACCAGTTGGTGGATTTACCTACGAAACTAACTTGCAAAAGTCGAAAGAAAGTATTTCAGAAACTCCGACATCCCCAAGTAAAAGAGCCCAAGGATTAGCATTTAATTATGCACCAGGTGAGGCCAAGAAAGTAGCAGAAACAGCAGCAGAAAAAAGAAAGACATTTATGGAAAAAGCTGCTGCTGATACTAAAACACCAAATATTAGAACACCTGGTATCAATTATGTTCAATCAGCAGTACATAAAGAAGAATCGGTAAAAAAGGAACCGAAAACTAGTTCACAGGTGACAGTCGAACCCACTGGTGAAGTTCCATTCACTAAGACTGTGCTAGAGAAAAAAGTTACGTCGACCAGTGCTGAAACAACTGTTGAGACCGAGAAGAAAAAAATTGATGCAAAATCAGGATTTTTTAATAAGAAACCTAAAGAAAATGAAAATAATAAAGGTGTATTAGAGAAAGCTATGGATAAATTGGGTTCGTTTGGTAAAATATCTAAAGATAAAGCCGAAGTAGATGTAAAAAAAGAATCATCCGACTTTATTGAAAATGAAAAAAAAAGTTATGAAGATAATAAACCATTGGTTGTTGGTACTACACCATTGATTGTTAAAACCACAACTAAACAAACAATGATCAAAGATAAAGAAGGTGTTACACAAAATATTGAGGAAAAAGTTGAGGATTTAAGGTCTGGTGAAGTCACTGTATCAACACAGCATAATAAGGTAATTAGTAGTTTGACAAATTTTTCTTGATTTTTTTTTTCTTTTGCATGGTTTTATTGTTGTGCTTTACGCTTAGGCTGAAGGTTTGGATACTTCAAATACTACTGGTAGGCCTCCATATGTAAAGGCAACAGCAGTTACTACTCGTACTGCAACCACTCATCAAGATTTGGAAAAAAATTCTAAAACAAGTCAGGTATGTCAATGAAAAGTACATATTAATATGTTCAATAATTGACTTAAAGTGTTTTCGTTTAATAAAATCTTAAAAATGATTTTATTTATTTTGTAATTAGGTTGAAGAAAAAACTGTTGCTCATACAACCACAACTAGTGGTACTCGCCAAGAACAAAGAACTGTTACACAAGAAGTTATATCCACATCAACAATTCTTGCACCTGAATCAAAACTCGAGGTAAAGTCTTCTTTAAACATTGTGATATGTACACATTTTTCATATCTAAAAGAACATTATTCTGAAGATAGATTAGATAAATTCTATTATTTTAAAATTTGAAATTGTTTTCTATCTTTAGGTTTTATGATTAATTAGCAAAAAATATAAATAAATTATTAATAATATTTTTTATTGTTTTGCTTAAAAAAATAATTTCTTAAATTTCAGAAAATGTATTGTTTTTTTAGTTTCTATTTTTTTCTCTTTTTAACTATCTATTTATTTATAAATTTTATTGCACGATTGTGTTACAGTTTTTATTAAATAATGAAACAAAATTGAAAATATATATAACATATTATAATATGTTTCATACAATATGTACTTCATCTTGGCATGTTTTTTAATATTATATATATTTATTATTTTCGTATTGTTGCATGGATATGTTCAGCTAAGTAGAGCTTCAAGTAGTTCAAGCATTAGCTCGAATGATTCAGGCACACCAATTGACGTCGAAGGCCCATTAGACGAGTCCAATGGACTAGGATATTATAATAGTAATTTTCAGGTATTGAATTATTTATTCATTTGAAATAATCTGATTAAGCTTAAAAAAAAAAAATTGTTAGTTAATTGCATTTTTATGTTGTTTATTTTACTTTTTTCAGAACGAGTTCAAAGCCGAACATGTGACGGCTGGTTCGAACACTGCTGAAGAGAGACACAATATAAATATTACGGCTGACGACAAGTCTTACACCCTCACTGGAGAAATAGTCTCAACCCAGGCCATATCTAGCAAAACAAGAACCGTTGAAACTGTAACTGTAAGTGAAATAGTTGCTTGGATTACATTTAATTAAAAATAATTTCTTCCATTTTCTATTTAGTACAAAACTGAAAAGGATGGTGTAGTTGAGACAAGAGTTGAACAAAAAATAACAATACAAAGTGATGGTGATCCAATTGATCATGACAAAGCACTAGCTGATGCTATACAAGAAGCTACTGCGATGAATCCAGACATGACTGTAGAAAAAATTGAAATACAACAGCAACAACAAACATGATCAACATACAAAAAAAAAAAAAATAAATAATTCTTTTCTTTTTATTATTTTTATTGAAATTCCTTCCATTTCGTATTTTTGTGTTCCAAAAAAAATTTTGTATTTTGTATTTTCCAATTATTTAATTTTTGTTAATTTATATTTTTGATCAGGCTCAGGCATAAGGTTGTCTGTCATTATTATTTTTCTGTTTAGTGAATCGATTGTATACTTTGCAATTGTCTGTTTAAATTTTATCACTATTATTTTATTAATTATTATTATTATAATTATTTCTAAAGATTCCATCCATATTTTATAATGTGTATATTTTAAAAAATTATACTTCATTACAACAAAGTGCCGAAGTATTCTAACATTCCATTAATTATTATTTAAATGTGATTTTTGTTATTCTAATATTGTACTATAGATTACAATTGTTTGTGCTTTAGTTTTTAGCATTGTGAAAATTCTATAAGTGTTCATGATTTAATGTTAAAAGGGTGGTTCAAACTAAATATGTGTGATCATTGTCTTTTAGTTAGAGAAACAATGTAAACAAACTGGTGAATGTATAAAATTGTCTTCTAAATATTTTTTTACATATCGGTTCCTTTAATTGGAAATTACTTGTGTTCTAAAATTTGATTATTATTATAATAATCGAATATAATTTTTAATGATTTAAGTTATACTTTTATTTTTTACCATATTTATATTTTTTTACAATTTTAAGATGCAAATTATTTTTAATTTTTTTTATCACTTATATTTATTTGTTTGTAGTTACATCAACAAGTGTATTTAACTATAAATTATTTATTGAAATGTATGGTGTGTATTCTTTCATTGGTCATCAAGTATTCAATAATTTTATTGTATTGAACATATTTTTATTCTACGTGATTAGATAAAACTTTATTTTTTTATTTTTTTGAACCGCCCTAAATAATGGTGTAAAAATCATATAAAAATACATATTTTTATGAGGTGGATGCATTGCGCTCTTTCACACGTGTAACAATTATTGTACATTTAGTAATAGTTAGTAGGTACTTTTGTTACATATATAAAAATTTTTTAAATAATATCACGCTGGTCCACGGTCATGTTTTCATCTTCAAATATTGTTCGAGTTACATGTAAGTAAAAGTGTTTAATGTCTTTTTAGTTATATTGTTATTTCTGTGGCCTCATTTCACAATCCACAGATTTATTTTAATTGTTGTGTTTAATAGAAAATTATGACATATTTGCTCTGACATACTGACAATCTTTATAATTGTTTAATATACAATCAATAATTATTAGACAACATTAGATTCATTCAATGTATTAAAACTTATTATAGTTTAGTAAATTTAATCATCCAAATATTTATGAAATTCATTTTTCATTCATAAGTGTTGTGTTGTTATTGAAACGTTAGCATTTTATGAATTTTTGTTTAAATAACACATTTTTTATTTCATTTTGTATAATTATTATTTATTATTATTTTTTATTCATTATGCGTTTTAAACTTATTGTTTATTATATTATATAAATAAAAATACATTCGTCTATACTTGAACTCTGTTCAAGCCGATTTGTATGAATTTATTATTATTATTATTATTAAAATTTTGTGATATTGTTTTGCTATTAAAAATGTTTATCAATGACCAAAATGATAGAAATATATTTACCATAAAAATATATAATAATTTAAACATTAATACTATTATTAGCAAATAGAAATAAACAAATCTTTATAATATTAAAAATAATATACAAATATTTATAAAACAATTGTATTTTATGCTATTATCTTTCTCCCTTAATGTGTTCCTGATAAGTTGTTTATGACTGTTGTGTTGAAACTGAATGGCTATTACAGCTTGGGTTCAAAGGTGAATTAAATGAAAATGAATTATTACTACCCGATTTAGTAGAAAACTCAGTAGTTACCAATGTTTAATGTAACAAATTTGTCATTCAATTGAATTTTCAAAAGTTTAAAATTCAACAAAAATAGCCGGACATACTTCGCAAGACGTGTGGGATTCTCTTGATGTGTGGGATTCTCTTGACGGGTGTACTGAATTTTAAAGAAACGATAAATCATTTCTTCAATAAAATGATTCTGAACGAGGGAAGCTGATAATATAAAAAATAAATGAGAAAAAAAATGTTAGAAAAATGTCCAAAATTTTTTTTTCACATTTTCAAAATTTTCTTATATTATGATTTTCTATCTATGTTTAAATTTTCATTAAATTCGGATCAAAAAGTGATGGTTTCCGAGTCGTTTTTGTCAAATTTTGGGTAGTTTTTTCCAAAAAAAAAAAAAAAAAATGAAGAATTGAGAAATTCAAAAAATGACTTCTTTAAAGTACAATCTAGAGGTGAATCCGGTTTCAAAAAGTTACTAATCGAAACTTTTGGACAAGTATATCTATATGAAAAGTTGTACACAGAAATGAAAAAGCTTCACTTCGTTCTGAATCTAAAATAATAAATAGGTACCAAGTGAAGTTTGTCTTCACATGGTATCCAGAAAAGTGTACACATACCTAATCGATAAAACAGATTTAGTAAGAAGAATGAGAGAGAGAAGAGAGAAAGAGAGAGACAGAGGGACAGAGAGAGAGAGAAGAGAAAGAGAGAGAATAGAAAGAGAGAGAGAGGAGGGAGAGTGAGTGAAACCGATCAGCGAGACGACCTCTCCTTGCCGCATCGGTTTGAACACTGACGAGAAGGTGTGATGACTGCTATGAATAATTTTATTTTATTATTGAAAGCAAAACGATTGTCATTGGTGGAAACTATGTTCATACCTGATTGGCTGTTAGGATATTTAATCATATTAGATTTTAAGCTATTAAAATATTATATAATACATACCACATCCTGTCAATTAACATTAATATTACGATAATTATAACAACAACAATAATTGAAAAAAAAGATGCAATAAAACATCACCTATCAACCTCTCAACCTTTTGTGTGTTAATAAAATATATTTATGTAATAAAATAGGTAATTAATCTATACTTTCTCCGATTATTTTTTTTCAATCAAACCCTTGTAAAATGTTTAATTATTCGTCCGTAAGAAATTTTATTGCACCAAAATATTCGCAATGAAATTCCCACAAAGATACCCCTGTACACGGATATTTAAAACCATAGTGTGTGGCCACCTTTATAAACACTGAATAGTATGTCACTATTAATAAATATGAAACACGAATCCCTTTGTAAAATTATCGGCATAGTTTATATAATAGTAATATAAAGTTTACATAATTATATATAATTATGTTGGGAATCCCACGATACGATCGAGGTGCGCACGGATTGAGGCGACGCGCGACCGTGCGGCGCCGACTAAATGTTTATTGGTAGATGCCGCCTTTGTCGTAATTTTTTCGATTTTTCTTCAGTCAAACCCTTGTAAAATGTTTAATTATTCGTCCGTAAGAAATTTTATTACACCAAAATATTCGCAATGAAATTCTCTATCTAGACACCAAATTTTAAAACAATCGTTTTGGTCAATTTTCTTATATGTACGTTAAAACTAACGAATTTAGTCAAAATTCTAAATTCAAACGGGTATAACAAAAAAATTTGACTAACGATTTTTGAGATTTTTTCAGATCAATTAGACATACATGTCAGTGAGATCATATTAAATTTTCAAGTCTTACTTAATATCAAAAATCAAAAATTTCATTGCATAAAAACTAACAAAAAATGAGAAATTTCCGAAATGTTCAAAATGCCGTACTTAACTCAAAATTAATCAAATCTTTTTGAAATTCTTTATGAAATGTTCTTGTAGCTATTTTTAATGGTTGGTAAAAATTTCAAGTCTCTAGTTGCATTATTTTAGAAGTTATGTCAAAAAGTAATTTTCAGTTTTACGGAAATTCCGGTAATTGCGAATTTTGCCGTTTTTCGTCAATTTTTCGACAGCTTTTTCGCCGTTTTTGGAAAAAGTATTGAGAAATTGGAAAAACGACTTCTTTAAAGTACCATCTGGGTGTGATTCCGGTTCTATAGAGATACTGATCGAAACTTTCGGACGAGTATTTCTATACGAAAAAGTGTTCACAGAAAGTGAGAGAAAAAAAAATAAACATCATTATAAAATCATAAGCTTCTTCACTTCGTTCAGAATCTAAAATGTTTTTGAATTTATTTTTACTGTTCACAGAAAGAATTTTGCATTACACAATACTTCACATAACTTCACATTAGAAAAAAGAGATGATAATCTTTTTTTTTTTGCTTATTTGATAGGAATAATTTAGTCAGTAGACAAATTGGGAATTATATATTGAATGTAGTCGGAAAAATTAGGAAAAAGATCTCTTTTTATTTCGCTTATTTACATCTTTTTAAACAGAATTTGTAGTCGGTATTTTTACATAACCACCCCCCTACTAATATTTCTTAACGCCTGCCCTGGGGGCGGGGTGGATTATTGCCTCTCCTGTGATTTGATTTTTTCAAACTTAACATTATGTTTCAAGTGTTATTTTGTTGATAGACGCTATGTTTTGAAAAGTGCACGTAACTGATAATGATTATGCTAACTTAGGTAGATAACTGTAAATCACATCTCTGATATTCTCTTTTGTTTTAATAATTTATTACATTTTTTTTTTTTTTTTAATTATAATTATATTTATACTAAATATTAATATATTTTACAAACGTTATTACTTTTTAAATGACTCAAGAATAACAACCATTATACCATGTATTAATATTAAAAAAAAAAAAAAAAAAGTCAAATGACATCACTGACATCGATATTACAACTATATTAACTATTAATTTGTGTAATATTACGTTGACAACGATTACATAATGTGGCTAACTGCTAACTTACATAATATATGTAATTAATTAACTTATTGGGTGTCTTTAAATCCGAATGAGCTAAAAATACATAGTACCGGGTGGGATAGAATAAAAGTGCGTTTTTAGAAAATTTTTAGCGCCCAGCTGTTAATAGATGTGAAAAATCCCACGGGGGGTGTAGTCGACCATGTTCCTGATATAAATGTATCGCTATATCAATCATGTTATCTCTAGAAATGGGGATATTGTTTGGCCTCTCTGTTCACTGGTCCAAGGCCGGGTAAGTTTGGTCAACGCTCGAGGGGCTTCGTAACTTTTTGGACTTTTTACCTGAAAAAATAACACGATTGCAAACTTTTTCCTTTTTACATTTGAGCCAAGACAACATGATTGCACACAAATATTTTTATGCTGTTGGATTTAAAGAAATTTAAAATTGTCCTATAAATTATTCTAATACATTGAATATAGTGAATTTAGTAGTAACTATAATGTAACACGCGTATAGTCGGAAATTTTAAAAACAAAAATTAAGTTCATAAAATTCAAAAAATTTTCCACCATTAATATTAAAGTAATAAGAATATTCAAAAGTAAATTATTAAAGTGTTCGGCTGCAATCGATTTGCGCAAATTGACTTTAAGATGGTTTGGAATATGTTCGAAAAGCACAAAAATAAATTATATAAATTCTTAGGAAATCACTCATTTCACCTATAAAATTTGAGTATGAACGTGATAAAAATTTTGTTTTTATTACATAATTTTTTTTTAACATGCTATAAATAATAAACAATAGATGAGTTCCAAGTCCAACTAGAACCACCCAACGATTTTTCTGTGGGTGGTTCAATCGACACCCCCGAACCCCTTGATTTGCGCCACTGCCACTCATTATAATATTATACTCACGGGAGCTCACGTGCACGGCTTCCTCTCTCCCGCAACGTAATCGACGCAGGGCGGCTTTGCGTATAACCGTAATTACATATTATGTTTTGGCCTTTTCTGGGGTACATATTACATAAACACTTATACAAGATCCGACTGTGTGATGATGGTATAACTGTTAAGAGGTCGATTTCACACCCCCAGCCCCGTTCCGCGGAACCTAACGCGTTCTAATTACCTTATAAATACTTGAAAACTTGTCGGTGATATCCACCCACCCGAGAACTTACTCATTACGGTAAGTGGTGGATTAGAATATTTAATAACGTTCGTAATACATTTTGCATTTCGTGTAGGTAGGTAGACGCACGAGTATATTTTATATACCGTTGTTAAAGAAACGAAATTTTCATAAGGTATGTTCTATAAATTTCTCGCGTGAATAATAATTATTACTGAATTTCTACTTCGTCGATAAGTCCAATGAGCACCTTGTTACGTTATAAAGTTTTAAATAATCGAACTCGATACGAATTTAATAACGAATTCATTTTCCTAAAATTATTTATATATATATATATATATATATATAGTTTTCTATAGGAAAATAGTTTTTAATATTTTAGATTTCGAGTGCAGCGAAGAACCTATAATGTTTGTAAAGTGTTTGCTTCTTTTTATGGATGGAAACACTTTTTTTTTGTAGAGAAATACTTGTTTAAAAGTTTCATACAGCGATTTTTTAGATCAAAAATTGGATCACAGTGGGACGTATTTTAAGAATTAAATTTTCAAAATTCTCAATTATTTTTCCAAAAACATTGGCCAACAACGAAAAATTGAGTAGGAAACGAGATTTTCGTGAAATATTGAAATCGATTTATTAATTGTAAATACTAAATAATAACGTGTATTTATATAATTTAATAAATATTGCGAAATACGATCAGCTTTTTGATTTTTTACCTGCCCGTCCCGTACGTCAATACGGAAACGACTAGTTAAATAAGTTTGTTTATTCGCGATTCCAATATTATTAACAATTATTCAACTTTGGATTAAATTATTATTATCGGATTTTGAAAAGACGATTTCGTTTCAATATGGCTACAGTTAATGAGCTCGAAGAAACTTTGGAACAAATCCAAACTCATTGTGGAGTGGTTGGAAGTATTCTACTAGACAATAAAGGTTTGTAAAATATTGACATGTGCGTTCTCTCACGGATACGGCCTGTGCCGTACATATATTAAATTACAGTCTGCAGAGCAGATGTATTTTTTTTTCTTATTGAAAAAAAAAAATACGACCCATGTATGATGTAAATGCGAGATGTTTTTGTGTGAGAATGCTTTTTCTGAGTTTAATATCGTAAAGTGAAAATTCGGCATAATTATTCTGACTCAAAAGTATTTTAGTAGTGTTTTACTCTTTACGAGTATCAAACAAAAGACAGATATGTGCGAAAATGGGTCATGGTGAAATTTTGAAAAATTTGAAGTATGCAAGTGTTCCATGGAATCGATATGTACGAAAATTTGTATTTTATTATACACACCGTGTTTGTGTGAAAATTGTTTTGTATTTTATAACGTTGTTTGGAATAAATACATAATTTTTTTTCAATTTTAATCGTATCCCTAACATTAATGTATAATTTTGTGTACCTAATGCCTACATGCATAATATACTTACATAAATTGTTACAAAGTCACTTTCCGAATCTTTTTTGTTAAATTTTGGGTAGTTTATTTTGGGTAACAATTAAGAATTTTGAAAAATGACTTCTTTAAAACACCATCTAAAGCCTAATTTTGATCTAAAAATTGCTGGTCAAAACTTTTGGATAGGTATTTTTATACAAAACGTGTTCACAGGGAAAAAATAATAAATATAAAATAAAAAGTAAATAAACATCACTGTAAAAACTTTATCTCTTTTGCTTCACTCAGAATCTGAAATTGTAAAAATAGTTCTATACAATCAACGGTTTATTGAAATTCCGACTAAAATGTAATTGCCTTGGCCGGTTGGAAGAGATTTTTCTCGCCATTTTTTTTCCCCAATTGTTATTTTTTCTTATTCTGTTTTCCTGATTATTATTTTAATTAAGTGTATAGGTATATCCGTGGGATAGATTATAAAAGAAAAAAGTGTTTGATGTTTGCAAAATGAAATAAAATATTTATTTCAATTGTATTAGAAATTATAAATGTAAATTAAGACCAATTAACTCGACCTCAATTGTATAATTAATAGGCGAATTAGTAAAGTCGACTTTAGACATCGAAACTGCTATGCATTATGCTCGATTGTGTCCTGTGGCCGACAATGCGAAGAGAACTGTTAGACATTTGGATCCATTAGATGAACTGGTAGTTTTACGATTGGGTTTCAAAGATCGTGAAATACTGGTATCACCAGGTAAATATTGAATCAAATAATTATCAAATTACATCAGAGGCGTTGAAATCAATCTCTTGCTTTATGAAACAATTTATTTTTATACTGTATGCTCAATAGGGTATTCACTATACTGCCAGTGGTGAATTTGCGGGGGGGGGGTCCAAAAAAATTAAAATGAGGCAAATGCTACGGAAATGAATTAAGTAATGATAAGTATAAAAGGTATATAATGCACCAAAGGGGTAAGAAAGGGGGCTTAAAATTGAAAAATATTAGATTCTGTGTAAACACTGTAAACCCATTGACACAATTAGGATAAAAATGATGGAGTGTTTATTTGATTCATTTAGTACTCCAAAGAACATTAAATTTATGCAAAATCTGGGTCTTTGAGTGTTTTTTTATTGGGGGGGGAGGAGACGACTTAGCCTCTAAAACCACTTAAAGTGCGCCTATGACTAGACTAGAAAATAAGCCACTGGGGGTTAGCACTGTTTTAAAAGTTTATCAGTATTAATCACAAATTAAATGAAGTTAGAGTTTATTGTTCAGTAACTTATTAACTTTGAATAAACTATTGTTTATACATTTCATTAGCATATATTATAACATTAGAGTTTTCGAAATTTTTGAATAGAATAGGTAATACCTATAGATTATAATATTGAGAAAATAAAAATTAACCACGTCACTAATAATTATAAAAATTTTGAAAAATTTGTCTCTATAAAAAACTATAGAAATAATTAAAATTGATGTATTTACATATACATTTATTATTTATAAAAACCTATTAAGTTTGTTAACTAAAATATTTTTCATATTTTTAGAAAATAATGAAAACATAAGTTTACATTAAATATGACTAATAAATTAAAAAGTCGTGTTTCAATACATGCTATAACATGTTTCTATCATTATATAGTTTGTATCTATTCAATATGTTTATTTAAAAGTTTAAACTAAAAATATAATTCATTAGAATGTTAGGTAACTAATTAGAAGTCTTATTAAACAAACGAAAGACAGTACTGAAAACAATCATATATTTATTAGGAACTCGAAAGATTACCATGAATTAAAAACGTATGACCTCTTTTCTTGACACGGATTTAGATTAGTTGTACTAATATCTATACCTACTTTTTATTATTATTAATTGTCTTGAACAGGTAAAATAACTTTTATTATAGTAAATTTACGGAATTACAGTTTTTTTTTTTTTTTTGATATAAATAATCAAACCGTGATGAATAAATTAATGCAAAATTATAAAATTAATTAAAACTCTATGAATGAGTACAAAAAAAGAGTACATGCAAATGATAATGTTTTAGCTACGGTAATAGTAATGAAAAAATGTTTTGCTTTAATGATTTATGCTATATTTTATTTCAAAATATTGCAAGTCAATACAATATATTATTCTCGTACAATATAATATTGTAATAGTAGTTAGTACGTTTTAATAAGTTATTAGAATAAAAATTATTTTGTTTTTATTTATTTTTTTCAGATAAGGATTTGACAATGATTGTCATTCAAGATCTTCATTGAAATCCTATAGCATCCAAAAAAAAAAAAAAAATCTAAATCTAATTTTAAATTCTCTTTATTTAGTCCTTTATTCCTCCATGTTTACCTAGTTGTTTCAAAGGATATAATATAATCTTATACTCTATAATAAAGATTTACATAGAAGAAACACATAAAACATAGACACATATATTATATATATATAATATTTGAAATGGGTATCTTTGTCAAGCGTTTTCTCAGAAACCATAGTTTGGTTGGATAACCTAATTACAGGCCTATTGGGGATTGTTTTGGATGATCACAAGTCCACCGAAACGTTTGGATTTTTATGTTTATTTATTCATTACAATTTAGTCAGGTATGTAGAACGCTGGCTAAAGCAAAATAAATATTTAATACCATTAGAATATAATTAAAAAAAAGCCATACATACTTTGCACCACGGACATTCTTCTAACCTAACCTAACGTTAATATACACACATAATATTTCCAAGAAGTTGGATAATATACTTCGTTCCTCGGGTGAGACTTAGTGGATGTGTTAAATTAAAAAAAAAAAAAAAAAAAAAAAAAAAAAAACGATTACCTAAAAATTTTTTAAGTAAAAAGCGTCTAAATTGAGATTTCGTTACAGTGGTCACCAACGTTTAAAAATTGTTACCATATATTTTAACAAATTAATTGCTTGCTATCAAATTTTCTATAGAAACCAAATAAACAAAGTGAAAACAACTAATGCCAAAACACATTTTATGCTGTGTTAACATTTCGAAAAAATACGGATTTCGGAAAATTACCTCTTTAAAGTACCAACTCGAGAACCGAATATGAACTGATTGAAAAAGTAGTCGGTCACAACTTTTGAACAAGTATTTCGAGTATATACGAAAAAGCGTTCACAGAACTGGAGGCGGGGGGGGAATTAAACTGAATAAACATCGTTGTCAAATCGTTCAAACTTCTTCGCTCCGTTCAGAATTTAATATTTATCGAGGATGAATCCGAAGACGTATAACAATATTAATACTGACGTGAAAAAAAAAAAAAACTGCGCGTCACGAGCTGTCGGGCCTACGCGCGTTTCGTAACAATTCGAACAGTAATAATCGTCGGCAAACATTTGACTAAACTGCGTATAGGTGTACATTTTGTGGTTTGGTCGGGTTTGTGGTTTTAATTAATGGTACGGTGACGCCGCGGTAATATTTAATATTTTTACCCCTTTTACGAGAGAACTCGTTACCGCGTGTACGGAAAACGTCACCGCGCAGTACCGGGGGGAAATATTAAATTCTGTGGCACATACAAGGGTAGGGCAATAGGGGCAGTTATTGTCCTCCTCCCCCCGTTCACAAAACAAGTTTTATGACACCATTTTTTTTTTTTTAGATTCTGAACGAAGTGAAGAAGCTAGTGTTTTTTACAATGATGTTTATTGTTTTTTTCTGTGTACAACTTTTCGTATGGAAATACTTGTCCAAAAGTTTCGATCGGCAACTTTTTGAAACCGGATTTGCCTCTAGATTGTACTTTAAAGAGGTAATTTTTTGAATTTCTCAATTCTTAATTTTTTTTTTTTTTTTTTTGGAAAAAAAAACCCAAAATTTGACAAAAACGAATCGGAAACCATC
>JAIPRM010000501.1:0-54863 GCA_025469315.1 Stegophylla sp. TES_Ste_2020
TTAAAAATCTTTCTACGGATATTATGTGCTGCATTCAAGGATGCCGGAACTGAGGGGATGGTTAAGAGAGGCATATTCGATGAGGGACAAAAGGTATGTTCCTCCTTTAAATAGAAAAATGAGGTATATATGTATATATATATGGGGTGTCTCAATACGATTTTACAAATTCAATTACTTTTGTTTTATTAATAATTTTTGACTTCTTAAATATATATATAATTATTATATTACAACAGCATTGCCGCTACAGTAATATTTTAGATTCTGAATGAAGTGAAGAAGCTAGTGTTTTTAAAATGATGTTTATTTTTTTATTTTTATTTTTTTTATTATTTTTTTTTTTTATTTTTTTTTCTGTGTACAACTTTTCGTATAGAAATACTTGTCCAAAAGTTTCGATCAATAACTCTTTGAAACCGGATTTGCCTCTAGATTGTACTTTAGAGAGGTCATTTTTTTGATTTCTCAATTCTTCAATTTTTTTTTTTTTGGAAAAAACTATCCAAAATTTGACAAAAACGATTCGGAAACCATAATTTTTTGATCCGAATTTTATGAAAATTTAAACAAAGATAGAAAATCCTATAAAAAAGATTTCGGCGCAAGAAAATTTTGAAAATGTGAAAAAAAAATTTTGGACATTTTTTGAATTTTTTTTTTTCTTATATTATTAATTTCCTTCGTTCAGAATCGTTTTACTGAAGAAATGATTTATCGTTTCTTTAAAATTTAATACATCCGTCAAGAGAATACCACCCGTCATGCGAAGTACACCCATCGTGAGAAGTATGTCCGGCTTTTTTTTTTTTTAGAACTCAAATTTTATACAAAAGTTTTTGAAAAAATTGAAGAGAGCACTGTTGTAAACATGATTTTTAAAAAAAAATAATGGTAGTAAAACGTCTTTTTAAGGTTTAGTCATTTATTTATTTTAAATTTTTAAACTTTTTGAAAATGTGAATTTTATTGTGTATAATGTTGAACCTTGAATGATGAATTAACTTACCTACCTAACTAACTAACCTTGTATGATAATTTAGACCAAAATATTCACAATGTACTTGTCTATCTGGGTACCAAGTTTCATATATATCGAACGAACCAATTTTCTTTTATACGCATTCGAGTGTGTAATTTTATATAAAACTAACAAATTCATTTAAAATGCTAATATTAAACGGTTTAAGAGAAAAAGTTGACTTATGATTTTTGAGATTTTGTTAGGTTAATTTAGTATATGTGAGCGAGATCATATTGAAGTCCTAATGTCAAGAATTTAAAATTTTATAAAATAATACCTTACAAAAAACGAGAAATTTCTAATGTTTTCAAAATTCTATACTTAACTCAAAATTAGTCAAATGCTTTTGAAACATTTATGAAGTATCCGTGTGGTCATTTTTAGTAGCTGGTGAAAGTTTCAAGTTCTTAGCTCCTTTGTTTTTAAAGTTATCATAAACAATCAATTTTAATTTTATTACAATTCCGGTAATAGCATATTTTGCCATTTTTTGTCAGTTTTTTAACAAATTTTTTTTGTTTATGGAAAAAGTATTCAGAATATTGAAAAATGACCTCTGTAAAGTACCATATGTGTGTGATTTCCATTGTAAATAATTACTGATCGAAATTTTCGGGCAAGTATTTATATACAAAAAAGGGTTTCTAGAAAGGGCGGGAAATGATGAACATCATTTGAAAAACAGAAGCTTCTTCGCTCCGCTCAAAATGTAAAGGTGAGGATAGAACACCCTTATTCCTCCCATGCTTACGCCACTGTGCAGCTCCGATTGTCGCCTCGTTATCACGAATACTTCACATATACACTTACCTTTCGTGTAAAAATACGAACGCATAGAATATTTCTTCAACTCTCAAACTGAATCCAAAGACCAGTGGATGGATCATTATTTTCGATTACTCTCTGTATTTGCTAACCGTGAACAGCAGCTTTTGACCAGTGTCGATAATATGTACAATATCCAAATTCGAAAATTCCCCACGTGCTTTGCGCGCTTTGGTATACACTAATACGATCTTCCGGCGCGGCTGCGGTGACGACAAGCTATACGGGTATTGTGTTACAGTTATTATGACTCAACCCACTCGATATTATTCACTACCGCGATGGAACGGAAACGTTTCACACCGCGGGATTGAGTCATATTTTATACGCGTGATGATGGTGACCGTCGACCGAGGTACAAACGGATATTCTGTAGTAAAAAGGATACGCGCGCGTGTTATGTATGCGTTAATCGACTCGTGTACATTATACGTATGTAACGATAACGACATTCTTATTGCGCCGGTAAACACAGATATCCGATAAAAATATAAAAAAAAATTATTTAAAATAATATCATGTAGTGTTATTCGCACGTGTTCAGTAGTGAGATTGTTATCGTTTACAAGAACGGGCGGCAGATCGAAAAACATATTATAATAGTATTTTACTCACGCACGTCCTCGATAGTCGTATAGGCGCCTCGAGTAGGTGCTCGAGAGCGCGCTCGTTTATTAATTAACGTGTTTGTGTGTAATCAGTAGGGCGCGAATTTTAATACCTTAAAAAAAACCCAAAAATGTCTTATCAAAAATGCAATTATGATCTAAAAAATGTAATTAATGACGTAAAAAAATGTAATAAATATGTAAAAAATGACATTTTTTTATTTAATTTAATAAATTTAATTTTAATTTAAGCAATATTTAATCAACGGTTTCCAGCTGTTTCTTTTATTCCTTGTATAGTCACGTTGAACCGCGTTAAACTGAAAATTAATTTTAAACCACTAAATTAAAAATAGTATTAGGTATAAACAGTCAAAATTTAAAAATTTGCCTTTTTATAAATAAGTGTTTTTAACTTGATGGTTTCAGTGCACAACAATATATTATTTGATATGTTCAAATGATCAAATATCAATGTTCTCCGGTTATCAGCTAATATTTATTTATAAATCGAAGAACTTCATACAGACGATTTAGTGTAGTGTCAATAATTTAATTAAAGAAAAATATTGAATACTTGAAATTTATTTAATTCTTTCCGAAAATGTTAAATTTTTGAAATATATGAAAATAATGTCCTTGAAAGTGGTGAAAATGACCAAAAATGCATAAAAGGAGTAAACAGGACAAAAAATGCAGAAAAATGCGAAATAAAAATTTAACTATATGAATCTACACCACTTGAAACACATTTTTGACTAACTGAGCATTGCGTGAAGATTTAGGAAAAAAAATTGCATTGCATTGCAATTTTGCATTGAAATCCGCGCCCTAGTAATCAGTGATGTTCCCATCAGATTTGTTGAGGGTGCACGCTGCACTCCTCTCCAGTTTTTTTCTTATGTGTAACCCCTCATTTTCGATTTTCAAAAAAAAATCATGAGAGTATTACGGCGCATATGGGGACACCACGGTGTGTAATGCTTAAATAGTTTGCTTGTTGTGCGGCAGACTTAATTGGATTTTAAAAATCTGAATTCTGATGACAGATTCATATAATAAAATAACTTCAAAACCATCTCAGTAGAACGTTTGCGATCGTTTACAACACTTTGCGCCTTTTGGTCAGTGTTTTTGGATTTGGTCTCACTGTTCGACTTGTTTTGCGCCTCCGTGGCCAAGAGTGAAAACTGACGAAATGTCACGCGTTTGCTCCTCGTCGTACACTGCACGTATACATGCGGCGGCGTGCACAAACACGTGAACTCGCGCCAAACTCGTCTCGCGTCTCTAACCCAATTCCGACGCTGCGATTACGCAACCGACTGCAATGTCCCCGAGAGCCAGCTCAACATAATAATATGTAATGGCGTATTTATCCGGTCGTCGGGGCGGAAAACCACTGACGATAGTAAAAATATTATAATATTGTGTGTCTAGCGATCCCGCGCACGATTTATTCCGAATGTGGATGTGGACAACCGTCGCGTCGTCGGTTCTGTGTTTTCGAAACCACTGGCGATCGCCCGCGGTGACGTACACACACACACACACACACTGCTCATAATCGGGTCGCGTAATAACATAATAATAATAATAATAATATTATTATCATCAATTGTGCGCCGCTCGCGTGTACGTCATCGTCAAGCCCGGATTAAGACCCTCTGCGGGGTCTCGGGACAAATTTCCTTCGTTTATTTTCCAAATATTTTACGTTGCGTGTATCCCGAGGAATTCTGTGCGGGACGTTTGTTTACATTCGCAGAAGGGTACGGCACTGTCTTTCCGTCTACTGTATAGTGTTTTCAAACACTCGATTATCCCTAAACCGCTTTAATATAATAAAAATTAATATATTAAAATATAATATTAATAATCAATTAGTTGGTGTCACGGTGTCTCATGTACCTATTTGTTCACGTACAACGCTGAATAATAGTCAAATAATACTATGCTGCGGAAGTGTCATATCCAAGTGGCACACAGACATTTATAATAATAGGAATATGTAAATAATAATGGATTATTCAATAAGAGTATTAGGAATATGAATAGAATATTCTTGAATATAAAATCAATAATACATGAATCCTCATAGAATAGGAAAAAACTTCAAAATGAGCTGATTATAAACATTTCATAAATATTCTATCTTCCATAAATATTCTAAAAAAATTCATTTCATTTACTTTTAAACTTCTTAATTTATAATAATAAAATATTATTTTCTTACGTTAAAAAAAGTCAAAATTGAAATTGTCTAGCCATTTGATGACGGGAATTATTCTTGGTACGGGTTAACACATATATTGCTTCTCACTGCCTATTCCTTACTAGCAGTCTATGACCTACTGAGTTAAAAAGTACTGTCAATAGTTGAGCTTTTAAAGTAGGTACAATAACGTCTCTAAAACCATCATGGATACTTTAATAACTCTAAAATTTAATATATTTTGCCCACAATGTATGACCAATGACTAAGTATATGTTATATTTCCATATATATTTTAATGTTTGTGCTTTGTTTTTTTTTTTTTTGTGGGGGGTTCAATATACTTTTATGAACGACACATATTTTTTATTTAAATTGTGTTTTTCAAAATACTTCTCTGAGTAACTCAAATTATTGATTCTTTCAACTGAGTCTTTTTTTTCCAAATTTTAGGAAGTTTTTCTAAAGTTTTAAGAAAATTATTAAAATTTCGGAAAATGACTAGTGGAAAGTACTATTTAGAGATGAATTTTATTTTAAAAGTTACTGGTCGAAACTTTTTGACAAGTATTTTTATACGAAAAAATGTTTACCAAAATTAATAATAATAATAATTATTATTATAATAATAAATACAATAAACAACATTGTAAAAATACTAGCTTCTTCGCTCCACTCAGAATCTAAAATATATGTGCAGATATTATTATTAGATGAATATTTATTACATCATAAGATGATAAAATATTATTCATTAGACATTCTCAATAAATTGGATGTGTGTTATGGATATTCAATTCTGATTATTTAATAAATATTCAAAAATGTATAATAATAAAAAAAAAAATGAAAATAATAATAGAATATTCATTTCATAAATTATATTTGAATAAATAATAAATATTCTTTTACCTACTGACTATTCTTTAAAATCAATATTTTACTATGAATATATAGTTATTGTTTAAACAAATCTTAAGTGAATATACAAAAAATATTTATATACTATTTAAATGTAATATTTATAGAATAAACAAATTTGAATGATAGGAAATGATATGAATATTTAGTGTTACTTGAATATATATATCGACCAGTGATATTATTTCACACCCGAGCGGAAGAACGATTTATCCGTCACGTATCTTGTGTGGGTTCACCACGTCTCTGGAGCATGTGCTCGTTTCGTGCGGATTCGTCGTCGGTCATTGAATCGTTCTTCTACTCATTTCTTCTCTATGTGTAGTGTGAACACCAAATTTTCTCTCTCTCTCTAAGGACCGGTAACCTTGAGTTGCGTCTTAAGTTTAAAAAATAGCATAAATTGGATCCCGGCGAATTTTATCATATATATAAGTTGACTCCCGGCGTATTTTATCTAGTAAATGAGTTGGGACCCGGCATATTATTTTTGGAAACTCATGTTGAGTTAGTCTAGTCTATTAGCGTTACCTATAAGCATTACAAAATAAAAAAATAAAATCATCTCAGTTGGTAATGATGTACATCGTGCTTAAATAATTTCGAGATTCTTGAGTGCTTATAGGTAATTTTGAATATTTTGGATACTTACCTGCAAAATGATGATGTTATTTTGTATTAATTTAAAATCATTAGAATTTAATTTTATTAATAATAATATAATTTTTTCGTATGCATATAAATCAGTCTTTTAACTCAGACCTCGTGTGCTTCTAAGGTCATGTAGAAATATTTACTAGAGATTTTATTTTAACCAATGAAAGGTTTATGGTTTCGATATAAAATTAAGATTAAATGTGGTTGAGTATTGTAAAAATATACTCCGGACTCAACTCGTGTACTATTTTTAAATAACACCGTGTACCCACCTTGTGATTAATTTTAGGGTTCAAATATCTCGGGACCCAACTCCAGTTTTCTCTACATAAATCGACCCGTATAAGATACACTATATACGGGTCGGACGTACATGAAAACACGAGATTATCACACACAATGATACAGCAGTACCTATTTTCCTAACATTATAATAAACAGCACACTTTTTTAATTTGAAGGTACTGGTATTCTCAAATGTTAATTAGTATAACAACTGCATCCCCCTTTTATAATCTATATCATAAACATTTAAAACATTGTAAATAAGCATTTTTTACTTTGTTATTTAATTTTAATTTTTGCATATATAACAAATAGTAAGGGTTGAACATAGATACATGAAATATATTTAAAAATGTTTCTACGCGTTTTTTTTTTCCTGTATTGCACCAATGATATTTCGTACTGATCAATTGATTTGTGAGAAATGTAAGTGACTAATCATTTTTTTCGCTTTTTTGCAATTAAGTTGTCTTATTTTAGGAGACTATTTACTTTATAGCAATTGATGCGAACTCTACAAATCCCAGATCAAATGCCTAGGTGGTTCTTGGTCACTTTGTACGATCCATTGTTAAAATGTGTCAAAGGTAGTCAGTTTGTACTGTAACAGATAGTTTCAATTTTTTCATAGGTGGTCAGTGAAAACTATAGCAGGCTGTATGTAAACTGCGGCAAAAAACCCTTTTTCTAAAAGTCAATATGTAAACTTTTTTATGTATAAATTATACATATATTTATATAAATATTAATATAAATTTTTGTATAATTAAAAATAATAAAACACATACAAACTGTGACACTTCAGCACCGTCGCTTCGCACTAATATGAAGTTGACCCTGCCTTCGCTCCGCAGCTCCGTTCGCTTCGCTCTCATAGCAAAACTCCCCTTTAATTTAAATCGACATCAACCCTCGACTTGCTGTGAAACGTGGGGAAACTTTGGCTAGATAGTCGACTACGATATAATCGTGTGTATCGTTTGTACGATAATCGTGCAAACTGACCTCCTTCCAATGATTTCGATATTATTTTAACCATACAAAGTGACCTCCTTCCAACGATGATCCCGATATATTATTTTAACCATACAAACTGAGAAACTGAGGGCATTTGGACAATTTAAACAACAGACCGTACAAAATGACCGTTTACCGTCTGTGCACGCCAATAAATTGCACACATGTACGACGACACTATGCGTTTTCGGATATACTATATATATATATATATATATATGTGTGTGTGTGTGTGTGTGTGTGTGTACTCCAACCCCGCAGTGATTTTTATCTAAGCGGATACGCCGCCACGCCTGTGTCCCTATGAGACACGAATACAATAGTTTTGAAATGCTTATAATTTTCCTAGAATATTATAATCACCATCTAATGGAAATGTGCACTATCGAATGCAAATGTGCTGGATATCTATGTGCGTTTTCACACATGTAGTGGTTTGTAGACGTTGTATACGTTATGTATACGTTGGCCTTCGACCACATGTTTTTCCAGTCCTAATCGTTCTTATTTATTTATATGTATTTGGACCGGAATATTTCCTACATCTCTAAAATAGAGTTAAACAACATGTGTCGGTATTATTCTTTAATAATAATTTAGCTCGATGAATATTCAAAATCAAATTATAGTCTGACTTGAGCAGTGTTTAAATTTAAAATAATAAAATATAGGTACCTAATTATTTTAATTTATTACTGTTTAGTATATAATACAGATTCAATAATGTTTATTTTGGTATAGAATCATAAATAGTATAATATATATATATATATATATATACCTATACATAATACATATACATGTATAAATAACATTACAATATTACCTAAATAAAAAAAATATTTAAATTTAGCAACACTACGGAGCGATATGAGCGTTTTTCACGTGAGACACGTTTTTTCGGTTCCAATATATATATAGATGTATATTTAATTGATGCTATATTTTATATTTTGAAATATTGTATCTCTCCTCTGTTATGTCGAAATAATTCATAATATGCATAAAAAATTGAAAAAAAAATATTAGTTTTTTGAGAAAAAAATTTAATTTATACTTCTGTTTGTTATTAGAAGTGTTTTTAATAAAATTTTAGGTGTTGAAAAATGTTGTATCCACTTTAACTTTTCAATTTTTATTTGGGGAAAATTCGAAACTTTCAATTTCTTTCATTGAAGTGGACATGAGGAATCTATTATTTTATTTTTTTATTTTATGTTTACTTGAAATTCTGAGCAGAATAAAGAAACTTATGATTTTACAATGATAATTACCTATTATTTATTTATTATTATTATTTTTTCTTTTTATCTTTCTGTGAATACTTTTTAGTCTAGAAATATTTGTCCAAAAGTTTTGATCAGTAACTCAGTAGATCCAAAATCACACCCAGATGGTATTTGCAGTGGTCATTTTTCAAATTTCTCAATACTTTTTCCAAAAACATGAAAATCTGTCGAAAAATTAACAAAATATGCTATTACCAAAATTTTCATATAATTTAAATATATTTTTTATCACAACTTCAAAAATAATATAGCTAAAAACTTGAAACTTCCACCAACTACTAAATATGGCCACGAAAACAATTCATAAAAATTTCAAAAACATTCGAAACATTTTGAGTTAAGTATTGCATTTTGAAAATATTGGAAATTTCTCGTTTTTTTGTGAGTTTTATATCATAAAATGTTTAATTTTTGGTATTAAAATTTGAAAATGTATTATAAACTCACATATATTCCTAATTGACCCAAAAAATCTCAAAAATCGGAAGTCATCTTTTTTCTCTATAATCGTTTGAAATTAGCATTTCGATGAAATTCCTTAGTTTTACCTAAAATTACACACTTTAACGAACGTAAAATAAAATTGGTTCAACAGATCTTTTTGAAACTAGATATCTAGGTGGATAATTTCATCTCAAATATTTTTATGCAGTAAAATTTTTTACGGACAAATATTATGATATACTCGTATTTCTAGTTTACGAATTTTCAAGAAGGTTGATAATATTTTATTGCCATCTTATGTATTTTCAACCCTAAGTATGATGGTGTAAACTAAAATGCACGTGCATCAATAGTTTTCTAATTATTGTTTTTTTTTTTTTTTTTTTTAATTCAATATTTTTGGTTTTATATTAAATTCCTACTATTTTAAATTTCAATTTTTTCCAACGTTGTTATTGTAGTCTAGTGGTCTAATAAAACCTGCCGAATGCGACGATATGGGGTTCAAACCTTACCCGAAAAACTAAATTTTTTTCACATTTTTCAACTGTAACTGACCAGAAGCGACACGATAAATATTAGTACTTATTAGTCATTATACTATAGAGAATTTAACTTTAAGATTATTAGATTAAAAATAATTAGATTATTAGTTCAAGTTAATTAGAGCCGCTATATTATTTTATTATAATGTTTATATTTTATTGAAATTTGAAATTATTTATTGAATATCCATAAGGTGTAAAGGAATATATGAAAAATCAATTTTTGTTCTTCCTTGTATGTAACAAAATAATTTTTAGTTCAATATTTCAGTTCATTGCGTGTATATTAGTTTAGTATGTATGATCAGTGTACAATCACACAAAAATGAATTAAGATTGTCATTCTGGTCAAATTTCAATCACTTGATGTTACTATTTGGTAATTATTATACAAACTTGATCATTTACTTAATAATTAATTGCATATGGATTATTCTGTTATTAAATAACAATTGTTAAACATAATGACAATTAGTATTATTATTGAAAAATGTTGAGTTCCTTAAATTGTAATACATATTAAATATTTACTTAATTTTAATACTTATTATTGTCTGTATCACAAATACATTTGCCCAAATTTAATATAATACTTTTATAGAAATGCAGAATAAGTCATAAAATGAAACCGAACTCATTTTGTATATTAACAGAAATCTAGTAAAAGATATTTTAATCTAAAATATCATAAATATTTAATAGCACATAGCGGTAATTTAAAATTAATTCTTTATTAATTGAGTAAGTTCCAGTTTATAATTATTATAATAAATATTATTTTAACGTTATTTAGTGTTTTTATAACATACATATTATTTTTAACACTTCTTATTATTTTGGTCGCCTTGATGAAATTAAATGTTGCCAGAAAAATTCTTTACTAAGGGTCAATATTACAATAGTGTACACACTTGTCGATGCCGATGAAAAATTATTGGAAATTAATTTGATACGTGCTATTCAATTTTCATCTTGATCTTAAAATGCCATCTAATTCTTGTTCTCGTTTATAATATGATATAAGTTATTTCTACTATTATACATTTTATTCTAATTAAATATGATTTTACTTGAAAAAACTGTATACTTAATTTAACTTAAAAAATAATTTAGTAGATATCTAAAGGTATTAAATAATACATATTATTTATCTAAAATTACTTTATAGTTTTAACTACATACATTGATATAAGCTTATACTTCATAAAACTAAAATAAGATAACCATAAATTTAATTTTCTTAAGTACGTACTAAAATATCATTCCCCATGTAATATTTCTTTAGCCTTGACAATATACCAAGTATTTATGTTAGTGTACATTGCATTCTCTTAAACTTAACTAAAAATTAAATTATCCAATTAGCTTCGCTCTCATAGCCGTCTTCCGAACGCAGTGATTTATTTTTGTTGTCAAATTTCAAAAAAGTAAAAAATTACCATACGCCAGGCTAACCAATCGTGAAAATATTCCATTTAAAGTGCTATATACCCTACCACTTAAATGTTGTCCAGAGGACCGAAACGACCAAGAACGAACTTCCAACACTATTATCTTACCGGATTTTTAAATATCGATTTTTCGTGCGAACATCTCGTCGAGATTTTATTCATTCATAATTAAACATTTTACTTTGTTTGAAACATGCAAACATAAGATACGCATAAAGAGGTCTTTTGCAGTATAATTTTGTTCGCTTTACAATTCTCGTCGTCAAATCTTTTTATGTTTCTTAGCCCTCATTATTTAGCCTTTGGTCGTCATTATCAATAGAGTCTCTCTCTCCTTGATGTGTTGATATCTGATATATTTCTACGACTTTTCTTACTACCTCCCATCAACGGTCTCACCGAGATTCTAAAGATTCTAAATGAAGGGAATGGATTTGTTTTCTTTAAATTATATTTTTTTGTTTCATGCATGTATATATATATATGTGTGTGTGTTGTGTGTGTGTGTATGTGTGTGTGTGTGTGTGTGTGTGTGTGTGTGTGTGTGTGTGTGTGAGTGTGTGTGTGTGTGTGTGTGTGTGTGTGTGTGTGTGTGTGTGTGTGTGTGTGTGTGTGTGTGTGTGTGTGTGTGTGTGTGTGTGTGTGTGTGTGTATACACACTGATATTATATTTTATACTGATATACTTGTATTTAACTTAAATTTTGAACCAATAATTTATTTTGTTACCTACAACATTTACAAAAAACAAAAATTGATTTTTCATTTCTTTAAAATTTAATACACCCACCAAGGATATCTCACCCGAAAAGCAAAATATATCCATGGACGAAATATGTCCTGCTTTTTTTTCTTTTTAAAGGTTTGTTAAATAACAAATTTCAATTTTATAAAAATTCCAGAAATAGTATACTTTACCGGTTTTTATAAATTTTCCGGTAGCTTTCCTTTACACGCAGAAAAATTATTGAGAAATTCGAAAAACGCCTTCATTAAAGTACCGCCCGAGTGTGATTTCGGATCTGTAAAGTTACTGAAACTCGAAACTTTTGAACAGTTACACGAAAAAATATTTCCTGAAAGGTAAAAAAAAAATAAATAAATAAAATAAACATCATTGTACAATCATAAGCTTTTTCGCCCCGCTCAGAATTAAAAAAAAAAAATGCAATTCGAAAATATGTTTAATGAAATGACTTTCGTATAGGTAATGAAAATTTTAGAAAAATCCGAACGTTCCATTTATTGTACGGTGCTGTGTGTTCAGTCTGCGTGCGTTATTCTCGTCCGCGTACTCGTCGAAACACGCGCGTCGATTTTTACGACCGTTAAAAAATAAGAAACACGACTATCGAACTGTTGTTTTTCAGAGCAAAATGTTACATGCGAACGCGTGGGATATCTGCAGCGCAACGCGCGTAGGTACATGGCATAATAACGTCGTTGACGCGGCGCGGCGTGTGTCATACTCGTAACGCTTGCACAGCGCATGCACGTGTGTTTAGTGGTCCTATAAACGTCGTATTTTTTCGCATTTTAACGCACAGCACAACTATTATAACAGCACAATAACGATAATCGTACTGGTAATAATAATATTTACCTACCGTTGGCACATAATACCATAATATAGTCGTCGTATCGAGTACCTCGAGCGATATATGCGATACACATAAGTACACACACGTCCGGGGGCCTTCGGTATAATATGGTTTGCGTATACATTAGACACACACACACACACACACATACACCACATGTATACGGAAAACAAATTTCTTCGTAATTTCACGTGCGTCATATGCGCGTGTTTGTATGTGTGTGCGTATCGCCGCCACTCCTTTGTTTGCAAAAGTTAACAAAATATTGGGGTAAAAAAACTCCACGGTTTTACTACATTCCATCGTCACCCGTTCGTCATTTGTGATGATCGTCCCACGCTGCGAATAAACAGAAAGGACTCGATTTCACCACGTGTGGAAGGATAAGACGGTTGCTGTTATTACACTATATACAGGATGATTCAGTAATATTTAACACATTCAATAACTTTTGTTCTGTTAAAGTTTCGTCGTGAAATACCTCATTAAATGTCTTATTAAAATGTCTTGTTTTCGTTTGGTCCTTTTTTTATTGTGATTTATAAAACTTTTTGAATAGGTATGTAAATTAATTATCACACAATTACACAGTTATTCAAGATTCAACATAATAGAGAAATGCTGTAGCAATATATTTTCTGAAAAAAGTAAAAATTATTAATAGAACAAAAGTACTTGCATTTGCTAAATCGTACTGAAACACCCTAAACAATAATATAATTTATAACATAATGTACAATTTACTGGAACTATATTACGTAGTAATAACGTGGTATCGTTTTTTTTTAAATTCATTATTAGACTAAAACGGTACCAATTCGTGATAAAAAAATGTAGTTACTAAATTAAACATAAATAAAGAATGACTGATATCGTCTATGATGCAGTGTTTTGTGTAAAGCTGATATAGTACCATTTTAAAGTGAAAATGTATTTGCAGAAAAAAAATTTTTTAATTAAAAAAATAAAATAAACACCATTATAAAATCACCAGCTTCTTCACTTAATTTAAAATCTAAAATGATAATTGTCATTTTATTAGAAAAATAAATTAAAACCTCATGAAAAACCTAAAATTACGGTTTACTTTACACCATGGGTATTCTGCACTCCGCAAGTGGAATACTTAGTGATTGTGTTGAATTTTAAAAAAACAATAAATCTTTTCTCCAATAAAACAATTCTAAATGGAACTTCAGTTAATTGCAAACTATATTTACTTATCTTTGCTTTAGTTTACTATACTTTATGAAAATCTCATTTACGGAATATTTTGCGTTTTACAAAATTGTTCAGGTTTTCTTCGTTTTTTAAGTATTGAGAAATTCTAATAATTACATTTCTATAGTACCACTTGGGTGTGATTTATGATATGAAAAATTTCTATATGATACTTTAGGACAAATATTTCTATATGAAAAAGTGTTTACATGAAAATAAATATCACATATTTTGCCGTTCTTACTTTATAATAAATATATTTTTATTTATTTTTTGGTTTGGAGGGTGGCTTAAACCCCTCGACCCTTCCCATAACTACACCGCTGTATATTAATACGTTTTAGTGACACAAATATTAGCTTAGGTGAAAAAATATTTGTTTCTCTAACAATAATTAACATTTGTCCGAATATTGTGATTTAACAAAGTATATATTATAAATTAGACAGTAGATAAATACTTTTTGTCTAAATATTTAAATCATTATTATTATTATTATTATTTTGTACACTTATTTAAACAAAATCTGCTTTTGAATTCATAACGTTTTGTTTTTTCCATTTAATAAATTTATTATATTATAAACACTCTGCTTCGAGTATGTAACATGGCTCGCGAATTCGTTTTAATTTTTATTTGCTCATACGTCTTGACCTTTGATTTGTTGGCTAAAATGTCTGTCATCTTCATTCAAGTACAAACTGTTGCGTTGGTCATCATCGTGTAACGTGTGTGTGGTATTAATGTCCGGTAATTTTTCGTTTTCCAGATCGTTACGTACGAGACGACCAAAGGCGGCGGGATCGTGGAGATCATGACGGAAACAAAGACGCCTACTGCGACCACCGGTAGTAGTGGCACGTCGTCCAAATCGATAACCGCGACGACGGCCAAGAGCAACAGCAGCAGCAGCAGCAGCGTAGTCACGAAGAAAACGACGACCACGTTAACGATTACTTCGGTGTCGCCCACGACGACGACGACGACGACGACGGGCAGTGAAGCGACAGCGGTTCGGACAAAGTTGGAAGCCGGTAGTAAGCCGGAGGACAAAAAGAAAGAAGATAAGCCTCACCGACGACCGTTGCCCGGACTCATACCGATATCCGAAAAGCGAGGCGGCTTGTCCGTGATGATCCGATTACCACAACAACAAAAGCCCGCGTCGTCGTCGGCCGCCAATAACGCGAGAGCAAATATACCCACGGCCACCGTGGCACCTAGCACCGCGGACGACAATAATTTATACAACGTGACGGCAGGGACGAGTGCACTGAGTGACTTCGCGTCGCTCATCGATGACCAAGACGACGGCCGTGCGGCCATCGCCGTCAACGGGCTGAACGACTCGGCCGCGGACCGACAGCGGGGCAGCAGCACGTCGCCCAAGAACAAGACTGCGTCGTTTTTCGACAAACTCAAGGCCAAGGTGGACGAGACGGCCAACCTCACGTGCTCGGTGTGCCAACACGAGTCCAAGTGTCTGTCCGAGTTTATGCGCCACCAACGGACGCACGGCGACTATTACGACGACGACGAAATCGATCACGGCGTCGTGGTGGCCAAGGCTGAAACTTCGACGCCATCGCCGCAGCAGCAGCAGCAGCAGCCGCCCCTGCCGGTAACGGCCTCCGAACTCAAATCAACACGGTGCCAAAGGTGCCGGAAACGGTGCAAGACCAGCACCGAGTTGGTGGTGCATTTGGCGACGTGTCGAGGGGCGGGAGATGCGCTCGCCGCGGCCACCCCGGTCAGTACCGCGAACCGGTCCGCCGGCGCCACGGTGCCAAATGCCGATGACGAACAGGAAGCAAAACAGCATCCGATGGAAAACAGGATTTTCGTGTGGAACACGTCCTTGAGATCGGGCCCACAAGCCGCCGGTGAGGGCGACAATAACAAGAACGAAGAAGTGGTGCCGTCCATTACCGTGACGCCAGTTGACGTGCCGAACACCAAACCACAGTCGTCTAAACAACGGCAAAAGGCTAAAGAAAATGTTAGTAATGACAACAACAAAGATCAGCAAAATAATTGTATTCCATCCGACACAACACAGTCAAAAAAACAGCAACCACATCAACATCAAGTAATCAAGAGAGAAGGAAAAATGTACAAAACGGTAAGTTAATAATAATATAGTTATAGTTATAGATGTATTGATTTATTATTATATATAATATAATATAATAAATGGCCATTATCCTATCAAAAATACTAGAACCTTTTCTTTCGAAGAGTGGATAATAGTTCAACTGTCGATTATTATCCGTTTCGTTATTTATTATTCGTTTCTCACATTTTAATTATAAAATTTATTTACTACTTTAACTGTATATCAATGAATGCATCTATAAATATATTATTCTAAACATTTTCCAAAGTTACATCTGACTATACTACGTGATAAATACACACGAAATACGAAATATCTTTTTTTAATTTAATAAACAATTTATTTGGTTATTTAACGTCAAATGGCAATTACATTGTTTATTATATTAAGCAATTATTACATGAAAAAAAAATATATAAAAAATAACCCATTACAAACATAAATATCACAGTGTATAATAGAAATAATTCAATAAGTTTATCAATAATAATAATAAAAAAAAATTGTTTTTCCATATACATTAAACGATAATTGTGTAACTAAATAACTTAAATGTAGCACATAAGACCAGGAGAATTCCTCCTTAGAGAGGAATTAAAATACTGCACGGGGGAGGGGGGATTCTGTGATGATGAAATAACGAGAATTTTCGTCGTTAATTTTCTTAAAAAAATATAATTTTAAATCTCCTTAATTTATTTAATTAGTACTTACATTTAATATTATTATTTATGCTTTTGTATTTAATAATTTATTCTCATATTTAATATTATGAATTAGTAGGTTGACTAATATTTAATTTATAAAATAATGAAAAAAAAAAACATTTGTTGTATAATGTATGATACATATACTTAAATTTATTTTGAATAATTTATCTGTATGAACAATACAACAAAAAAGTTATAATTCTATTTTAAGTAAGGATAGTAATTTTGAAAATTTACTATGGAGGAATAAGATTTTTGAAAAACTACAAAGGGGAAATAGAATAAAAAATATTGGGAACCACTTGACTTGGGTGATTAAAAGATATAATAATATAAATGAAAATAAATTAAGCTAGGATGTGTTAAGGAGGGAGGCAAAGCATTCTGTAAATGGGATGGTATTGTGTATAATAATTTATTGTAAATTTTTTTTTTTAAATGTTTTAAAACTTTATATAATATTATTAACCTATCTCATATTAACTTATTGTGCCCCGGAAATACAAATTTTTAATTTCTTAAAAAAAAAAAAAAATAGTGGTAAAATATTTCCACAAAGTTTGTTCATTTATTTATTATGAGTTTTTAAACATTTTGAAAATATAAATTATTTATCACATAATCGCACAAAACCGTTCAACATTCAAATATACAATAAACTTCACAAAAATGTCTATCTAACATTTTATCACCAACTTTTATCTAAAAATCAGGTTTACAAAATGGGTATTTGATTTTTTCTCCTAAAATGTTGTATAAAATTTTAAATTTTAAAATTTGCTTCTTGAAAAAAAAAATCTTACGTTATTACCGTAGTAATATTTTTTCTTAAAAAAGTTCAAAATTATTAAAGAACAAAAGTTATTACATTTTTCAAATTGTCCTGGGACACCATGTACATGAAATGTAGTTATTACAGGGAGATAAAAGTTTTGATTTGTATTAAGCCATTTGACACATAGTATATTCGATACTTACTCGATAATTCGCGTTAGCTAGTTCAATTTAATGTACTTTATTTTCATTTTGTTTGAATATTTAACACTGGTTTAAAAAAAAATCACTTCAATATACCCCGTAAGTAGTATTAATATTTAATACTTTAATATTAATGAATTATGATTATCATTATTGATTATAGATATTATAAATAGTCCCACTGCGTGTATTAATGTCTTGTGTAAAAATTTCAAATTCCCAATTTCTATGCAAAATATTAATACAAAGTTCAATGAGTTATCTACATTTCTATAACCAATAGTATTATATATATTCGTTTCATTTTCCCGTAATAACTCGTGTGGATATTATACCTATACTTTTCGTAAATTAACTGATATAATAAAATTGTACATATAAGGAATACAATTGTATATTATTTTTGTTGACGGTATTGCTATTCCGCAGGTGTTTAAGTGTCCGCATTGCACCTTCTGGGCGGCCACCGCTTCGCGATTCCACGTGCACATCGTCGGACATCTGAACCGTAAGCCGTTCGAGTGTTCGTGCTGTGCGTACCGTTCGAACTGGCGCTGGGACATCACTAAGCACATCCGGCTCAAGTCGGCCAGGAGACCCGACTCGGACGCGACCGCCAACTCGCATATAGGTGCAAAGGTTTTGATGACGGACGAGACGGGACGCCGGAACTACAGCAAGTACAATCGGTATCTGACTGTAATGGAAATGGACATGACGGACGGGGCCGACAAGGCTGCCGGTGGTGACTGCGAAGACGGCAAAGGCGTCACCAGTCGAAAGTCCATGGGCGGCGGAATCTCCAGGAAGCGGAAGAACGCGGCGGTCTCCACTAAGGCCCAGGTCAATCCGCCGCAGCAAACGTCGCCGACGTCGAAGAAGTCAAAACCCACGACGAACCGAAACCAGAGTACACCGGTAAAACCACCGCCACCATTGGGAAGTAGTGGGGAAAATCGGAGCAAAACCGTGTGGAAATGCAAGAAATGCTTCTTCAGGTAACAGAGTGATGCAAAAAAAAAAAAAAACAGTCGCCACGAACTTGCCTCGGTCACAGTACTTAGGTTGCTTATTCTCGAATAAATAATTTAAAAAATACAAATTGTCATCGTGTTTTTCATCGAGAAAAACTTAATTTATGCATCTAAAAGTTTTAAAAAACCTACTGTTTTCTGTCAACTGACTTTTATTAATTGATATTTGAGAATAGGCTGACCACCTTTTATCACTTCTCAATTCCCTTTCACCAGACATCGGGTCGTGGCGACTACTTCGTTTTCGATTTATACCTAGATACATTTTTTTTTTTTTTTTTATGGGATGATTTATTGACATTCCTTCCTTGTGCACAAACAGGGACTGTGATCGGTTGGTTGTTTTAAACCACGTCAAGGAACACTACAGGAGAGGAGAATTCAGCTCCAGTACCGCTCAAGATGCCTCTGGACAAAAAGTGTCGCAACGCAGCACCGCCAACGACACCACTACCAAGACGGTTGCTAACCCCGTTACCACCACCACCGTCTCCACCGTCACTACCAAAAAACAAAATAATGTAAGTTGCCGGTTTTTAAAATAGTATCGTCCAGATATCACGTATAAAATACATTACCCTAGTCTTATTTTCATTTGTAATAATTATTTTTAATCGTGACATTAATTAACATCATTAACAGTAAAATTTAACCCGTCAACCCGTAGTGCATTGATATTATTTTGTCCATCATTCGAATTTATGTGTGTTTTATCATCGCTAGCCTTTATTTCAATTGGAAAGACATTACAATTTACAAGATGTATTTAATTATTTGTTTACATAAAATTAGAATTTTACTATGAACTCATAAACAAATACTGATATCTTAAAATAGGTATTCTAATAGTTGATTATTCAAATTGTTTTTCAATAATTCTACATGGATTTATTCGAATTCCGGAGACAATCAAATTATTAGTTTTATATCGCACTCATTTACAAGTATAGTATAAAATATACCGATTTATCGTTCACCAACACCATCGATCCCATTTTAGATTCTGAGTGGAGTGTTAGAATATAGTATTTTTACTTTTTATTTTTATTTTATTTATTTATTTATTTTTTTTTTATGTGTACACGTTTTTGTATAGAAATACTTGTTCAAAAGTTTCAATCAGCAAATAGTTAAATCCTCATTTGCCTTTAGATGGTACTTTTCAGACGTCATTTTTCGAAATTTTCTATAGTTTTCACAAAGTTTGAGAAAAGTAAACAAAATTTTATAAAAAAAACTCGGAAATTATATTTTTTTAATCCGAACTTTTTGAAAATTTAAACATAGATAGACAATAATATGAGAAATATTTTGGCGCAAGAAATTTTTAAAATGTGAAAAATATTTGGAAATTTTTGAAAATACTTTTTTTATTTATACGCGTTTTCGGATAGAAGTACTTGTCCAAAAGTTTTTACCCGCATTTATTTGTAACCGAATTTGTCTCTAGATCTGAGATCGGCAACCTCCGGCTGTTTAGCATTAAATGCCATCACGAATCATTCGATGAAGTTAAAGACTTTTGTTTTCGTTTCATGTAAATCTCGTCAGTCCAAAATATAATTAGAGTTGTGTTAATAGGACGCTATATCCGTATGTGTTGTCTTCGTCTTAGCAACGTACAACATAGCAAATTCACGTTCAACGGAATCAATTTAATATTAGAGTAAATTGGCCAATTATAAAATTTAAATATTAGATCATTATCTGTGATCCTATATTGGTTTTTATGATATTTAAATTTTTAAGAAAGTTATAAGCATTTTAAAGCTGCGATATTTTAGTAATTTATAACTCACTTGAAAATTTAAATATTTTAAAAACCTACATAGGAACACAGATAATGACCTTATCGTTTAAATTGATAATGGGTCAATTTACTTTAATATTAAAGCTGGTGATGTTAAATTGATTTGGCTGAATGCAATTTTGCTATTTTGTACGTTGGTAAGACGAAGACAACACGGATGTAACTTCCTCTTAAGGGGCAATCTTATTCAATGAAGCAAGTCAGTAAAATATGTAGGTATTATTTTTTTTTTTTTTACATTCATCTAATGAAACGTTATAATTTCCCTCGTATTCAAAACCTGTCAACAACAACATAATCACGTACGTTCACGACGCTTACCACCTCTCATTTACCATCATTATGCCGACTGCAGTGGTTAAATGTGAGCCTCACTATCCATATTACACTTGTAGACGACGAATTTTCTACTGTGATTAAATGTCGTTATTATTGTAGTCTACGCGTTTGCGTTTAAACTTCGTCGTCGTACGAGTGCTGAAATTATTTTTATTTCGTTGTGTTTTCTTCAGGTCGATACGAAAAAATCAACAGAACCAGATGAACGTCGGAAAACAAAGTCCTCGACTGCCGGAAACACGTCTGACACGTTGTTAATGTTATCCACCAACCCTAAATCTCGTATGCTTTATGGTGAGTGTTTTATTTATTTTTATTTTTCGGGATTGCGACATGACGCATTTAGTACGTTATCATTCGACTCTCATTTAATAGTTTAACTGATAGTTATTATTTATGTCAGTCTTTTTTTATCGATTTTCTCTACCATTTATGGACTGATGTAGAAATTACGTTTACACAAAAACATGAGTGAAAACTATGTACTTACTTTGAGACGAATACGCGTGAATATAAGTAACGTTATAAAAAAAGTAAAGGTAAAAAAGCCGAACATACTTCGCACCACGGATATTCTTCGCTCTTCGGGTTAGATACTCTTGGTGGGTTTGTATAAAACTTTAAAAAAACGATAAATCATTTTTTCAATAAGACGATTCTGAACGAAAGAAGTTGATAATATAAAGATCAATAATGGTCATAATTTTCAACACATTTACCTAGAGTATCTGACCCGAAGAGCGAAGAATGTCCGTGGTGAGAAGTATGTCCGGCTTTCTTGCTTTTACTTTACTTTACTCTTTTTTATCTAATAAATAAAGAAAGAAAAAAATGAATGAAAAAAAAAATTTTAAAAAAGTATCCAAATTTTTTTTTTCACGTTTTCAAAATTTTCTTACCCCAAAATCTTTCTTATATTATTGTCAATCTATGTTTAAATTTTCATAAAGTTTGGATCAAAAAATAATAGTTTCCGAGTATATTTTGTCAAATTTTGGGTACCTTTTTCCAAAAAAAATCGAAAATTGAGAAATTCAAAAAATGACTTCTTTAGAGGAAAATCCGGTTTTAACAAGTTGCTGATCGAGATTTTTGGACAAATAGATCCTTACGAAAAAGTGTTTACTGAAAAAAATAAACATCATTGTAAAAACACTAGCTTCTTCATTTCGTTCAGAATCTAAAATATATTTTGTGAATGAAAATAAAAAAAAAAAATTGTCTACATTAAAATTAATCGCTTTCAGTCGCAATAATTAAATATTGTTAAATTTAAAGAATCATGAAACGAAAAATATAATATTTTTTATAATTTAATATGATAGCGGATATGAAAACTAAAATGTCTGTATTTTCTAAAAATAAAATCTATATATATATCTAAAATATTATTATATATTTAATATAAATCTAAAAATCCTTCAGTGTCAAACAACGATGGTAAGTATTCGTCTGGTGCGCACGGATTAATGCCGCTCTATTATTTTACATCGGAGATGCTCATGCAGTACTTTATAAACAATTATAAAAAAACTACTACTCTACTACTACTGAAAAAATATCAGTATTAAATTCACATGTATTTAAATAGATTATCGTATTATAACAATACATAATTAATTTATATTTTTAGAACCTTGTGAATTTATTATTCATTACATCGCTGCAACTTGGTTTTATATTTGGAACTATATTCGAAAAAAAACCAAACCAGATAAGAACTAAAAATATATTTTAAACTATAATAAAGAAGTTTAAATATCAGTGTATATAGTCGGTACTAATTTATTTTTTGTAATACATTATGGGATCTAAATAAATACATGTATTTTGTTACCAATGTTGATAATAACTACATATTTAAAAAAAAATTAATACTTAATTAATTCAACATTTAATATAAGTAATTATATTCATAAAATTTATTATATTATATATATATATATATATTATATTTAATATATATTTTAGTAGAATATTATTTTATATTAAATATAATGGTTTATAGTGTTCTTTTGTTTTCTATAATCTATACTCAAAAAAGTACAAATTAAGTTAAATTATTCTTGTAAAACTTCATAAATTTATTATAATTGATATTTTTTTCCTAATTCTATGAGTAGTAGTTTTTTTTATTATAATTGTTCTTAAAGTACCACATGAACATCTCCCATGTAAAACAATAGAGCTGTTATTTAAAAAAAAAATGATTTTTTTTTAATTTCATAATTTTTACCTTCACCAGATTAAAAAATATTATTAGTTCGTAATTTCTCCAGATACCTGGGTATGTGCTCAAAAATATAAAAAGTATTCGAGTTTGAATCTTGGATTTCAAGATAATACAAAGCAAAGACTTTAAAAAATTCATTTTTATCAATTTCCAAAATTCTTAATAATAAATAATTTTAAAATGAACATATCAATGTTTATTAAAAAAACTTGTATTAAATATGTCAATATACGATTGTATATTCAGAATGTCTAAAAACAAAACAATATTAATTGATTATAAAAAGGAAATTATTATCAAGAATTACAGTTTTTAATTCCGATTGTATAATCAGAATGTCTAAAAACAAAACAATATTAATTGATTATAAAAAGGAAATTATTATCAAGAATTACAGTTTTTAATATAATTTTTATTTTATTTTTTAATATATAAGCATACTATTTCGATTAACAGGTTTTAGATAACGAGCTTTCCTAACACATATTCAAAAAGCAATTCTGTGTTTTTGTTAGTTAATCCTGAATTTATCTTTTATATTATAATTAATTTTTATATTTATACCTTTATTATATTTATATACCTACCTATATTTATACATTTATATATATACATATTTTATCTCAAATATTATACTTTTTGTAATTAATTATGACGTACGTTTGCAATATTAGTAAATGGGTATTTGGATAGGTTAGTAGTACACTTATGCGAATAAAAAAATATAGCTTCTGGGTTTGATATATCAACCACATCGCCTCTCTTAAACACGCTGATGGTAAATAGTGTAGGTTTATCGTACTTGATTAATTATCTCCCTGTTATAACTAAAATATTACATATACTATCACTATGTTTACCTTAGATGAAAGTATAATTAATTTCAATTTATAAATTTAACAACCTACTCACTTACATTAAATGTATTAGAATTGTATAAACAATATGCAAGTATACCTATATCATAATCTTATTATGTAATGCGCAATTTTTCAGATGCCGAAAATTTTTTGTCGTGCCCTCTGTGTGACGTAACGGCTAATAATCCAGGCCAACTAAAGGAGCATATGGAACGCACACATATTCCAGAGGAAACAAAGTACCGATGCGAGTATTGTCCGTTCTGGTCAGAAGAAAAGAAGTGAGTTTATATTTGAATATTCAAATTGCTTTATTCCAAACAATATTGTGTAAAAATAAATAACAATTTTTTTTTCTTCTAAGAATTATGTTGGACCACATGATGTTCGCACATGAAATGGACGATGGCAGCGTCAATACTGATGTTAATGTAACTGACATATCGGATCTAAACGAGCGACGAGAAGACGATGAGGAAATAAATGGAATCAAACATAATTCTGTTAATAGCAATGATATGACAAGTAATATGGAAATATTTGATAACGGCAGTTATAACACACCAAATATTAACAACATGGAAGTGGTGTTCGAAACTGGTGACAACAACATTGTTGTATTCGAAAATGTTGAGTGCAAACCTGATTTTGAAGACAATGATATAGAAAACAGAAATGAAACACCAATGACACCGAGGAAAAGCTCCATAAAGAGTAGCAATAGTAGTACTGCAGCTGACGACAAAATGAACACAACGATTAAGGTTGAATGTGAAAACGGTGAAGAACGTAAAGAATATGGACAAATGGAAAAAGAAAAAATACTAGTCGGAGGAGAAGAGGTGTCCAAATCCCCTAAGTTAAATCTTAAAATCCTAAAAGTGAGTACAATATATTTTACATATTGTAAACCAGTCTATTATCTCAGGTGTTGAATTTAGGGTTAAAACTGAAAATCTGTATTTTATCGGGTTGCATGTAGGAATTTTAATTAGTGGGATTTTAAACTTTATTTAACAATAAATTAATATTAACGTATGTAAATAATAAAATAAATTATCAAAATAGTCACGATGATATATTATCTTGATATCAATACATCATCGTTTACATTAATTTTGTATCTGTTGTAACAAAGATTATTTTGATTTTAGGCTGTCACCCCACCGGAAACGCCGTCAACATCAGAAGATGTCTACATTACTGGATCGGGAGGAAAGTTTAAAATATTTGAATGTAACAAATGCTGGTATTTTTCTTTCAACAAAAGAGACATGCACTCACATAAGCAACTGCACATCAAGCGGGGTGCACTATACAACTGTGACCAGTGTGTGTTCAACGTGACCAAATCTGACATCCTGTACCACCATTATAGATACGGTCACAATGTCGATGAACCAGAATTAAGTTATAAAGAAGAATTAGTGGTCCGGGCAGGACAACTAGACATGATGGTGAAGAACTCGATGGAACGTCTGGATGACAAAACAGACACCAACACAACGGTCGTAGACGGCACCTTCGGGCCACCGATGGTGTGGATCTATAACAAGAACAGCATACCGAAGTTCGTCAAGGTATTTAAGTGCCGGTATTGCCCTCACACTAATCGTCGGCGTCACAACACAGTCGAGCACGAGCGAATGCATTCGGACCATCCAGAACACCAACAACACAGGCTACAGCAGCAGCGGGCCGCCGGAAGCTCGGTAACTAACACTCCACTACACCCATGCAAACGATGCACATACGTGTGCAACAATGGGGGTGTGCTGGGGTCTCACTTCAAGGTACACTCTGCCAGTTACGGATCCTGCATCGTGGGCTTCTACGACGGTACCATTGTAGATACGATGCAGATCCGAGCGCTCGAGTACGTAATAGAACTGGAGCGACACCTGTTGCTAGACAAGGAATACGATTACAGTCGCAAACAGACAGTGAACGACCACGAACCTTCTTCCGACCCATCTTGCGATGACCTTCAGAACGATGACAGCAAATACGCGGAATTTGATTACCCCGAGCTTAAGTTTTGCCCATACTGCCCTGCTCGGTACTTTTACACCTTTGACCTTCTATGCCACGTTCGTTTCCACAAAGTTCGCAGCTGGCCAAATGCCTGTGACTTCTGTTCGTATACAGCCCGTTGTCCAAGCCACATAGCCAAACATGAGTTCGTACACAGTGAAGACTATTTGCATGAGACGGCCAATTTTCTCGGAACATATTCGGTCAGCCGTCGCTACCCACAGCCTTCGGAGTATCGAACATCAGTAAGTCCACTGTCTCAGTCGCCAAAAAACATGTCTGACCACGACAACCAGCCGCACAGGCGAACTAAGCGTTCGCGGCATTCTAATCCTACTATCCCCTCAGACGCATCGTCACAAGACCAAGAATATGACCAAAAAACTAAACGGCGGCGTCGGTCCTCGTCAATAGCAGTGACAGTCGAGTCCGACGATGAGAAATCAACGCAACAATCACAGCTACTTCCACCATCACCTCAATCAACCAATACGGACGTAACAATGAAGACCACCCACGTACCTGCCAACAAAATGTCAACCGCACCTAAAACCGTCGCGGTTAATTCTAATAGTAGCGCTTCTGCCAAGACCACAAAATCTAATAAACAACGACTACAAGACTATTACTTTGTAAAGCCATTTTCATGTGATATGTGCCCAGCCACTTTCTTCAAAGCGACCGCATTACAGTACCATAGAACTTTACACGGTGGCCCGGGATGTCATAAGTGTCGAGAATGTGACTACGCTGTCAGCATATACGGAAACTTAGTGCGACATGAGTTCGTACACCCTAATTTGCCGGCAAGGGAGAAGACAAGATATATATCGCAGAAGGGTATGTCCACGCAAAAGAAAATCAAGGCCAAGGTGACAAAGGACATAAAATCCGATATGGTGGCAGTACAGGAAGCGCCACATCCTCCCGGACAGGCACAAGTGGCAATACAAGAATCGCCACCGCCCCCGGAACAGGCACGAGAGACACCAAAGCTCGTTGACAATGATAATAATGACGAGGAGATCTCGATTGACCCAGAGTTTAACCCACCCATGCTCGAAAATCCGGAATTCTTTTACCCAACCACGATGAAAAATGGCATATGCTTTCCCAAACAGTATAAGTGCAACAAGTGTCCGTCGGTGTTCGACAAACGCGAACAATACCTTGTGCACCTGTCACTACACGGGGCTGGGGAGAAGTACCAGTGCGATAAGTGTGACTATTCAGTGCAATACCCAACCAATTACTTGCATCATCAGCGGAAGCACGCATGTGACGCTGAGATGCGCAAAAACAATGAAGAGGCAACAGACCGAAAGAAAATGATCGCCAAACAAGAGACAGCATCCCGGTCTCCGCGAGTTCGCAAGCGGCCAAACTCCACTGTACAGCGCAAGCCACCTCCAAATGAAACGATTAAGCTAGAGCCACGGGAAACAGTTTTCAGAAATGAGATATCCGACCGACAGACCGCGTACGAGCTTAAAGTGGCGTACGGGCCGACTAGCATCATGGACGGGTCCGGCAAGTCGTCCGCGCTGTTCCGATGCACCAGTTGCCCGTTTGAGTGCCAAACTCGTGCTGCACTTGACCGGCACTGCCAACACCACCTAGACATGTCATCGCCCTCGACCTTCGGCTTGAACCAGTCCTACGCTGGACCTCTCCTCAGCACACCAAGACGCACGTGGAAACGGTCGTGTCGATTCTGCTCATACCGTACACACTCCGCCGTCGACTTGGAAGAACACACCCACGTCCATTTTTTGCGCTCTGATAATGACGTAACGACATCAGTATCCACTCTCAATGAGGGCGATGACGTGGTTGGTATAAATGACCATGTTGAGTACCATGGCAAGCGGGTCGTTTACCAGCAGCGGAGCCGTCGCGATATCACCGATCGCAATGGCATCGAAAACGATGGCAAGAATGGCGGTGACGAGGAAGACGGTGTAACTGCGGTGGATGGCGGAGAAGCAGACTCTATAGCGAACCCGGAGAACGGTAGAGAGGTTCGGGCTGTGGAGGAGCAACAACAACGGGAAGAAGAGCCGTTTTTCGTATTCAAAGACTGCGGTAAACCGTCGAGCGACCACGGCAAGACCAAAAGGTTCAGTCCTGAATGTCAGGTACCGCTATTCGATGTCAACGAAAACCAGACCGGTGCCACGACCACGGACAATCCTAGTCACGACAAGCCAATCATGTACGTGCGGTTTCATAAAAACGACAAACGATTAGAGTTCCTGGAAGACGGGCCTGAAGGTGAAGCCATAGACTTCGGAGGAGGCAAAAAGAAAAAGACCAAAAAATAGTCACCTTCGACTGCTGAAAATGCATAGGCAAATGCGGCAAGCTGACGATTTTAATTCATTTACCTGCGCCCTACTTTGCTTTGTTTTATTATTATTATTATTATTATTGTTTAACATTTATAATCACAAAAAAAAAATATTTCTACCATTTTTTTTTCTTGTGCAATGATGGTGACACTCCTATAATTTATGTTATGTATACCATCATGATAGTTGTATGTCCAATTGGATTTTTTCTTTTTCTTATGGTAATTTCTGTAGTTTTTTAGTTGTTGCACTATGATTTATTTTTGTTAACCTTTATTCACATTTTTTTTTTTTTTTTTGCCCAATCTGTGGGCCATATATATGTATATTTATTTTTATTGTTGTATGATATTGTTGTAACAACAGCCATTTTGATGTGCTCTCACCTACCTTTTGGTGTGAGCTTCGAACACACCATTAAATTTGATTATTACTACGCTCCTCCCCTCCCTCTATCACCACTATTTATTTATCATTATTGTATTCTTAGGGTAAATACTTATACTACAGTCAAATAAAAACATGAGCGTGTTCGTTTTTTTTTTTGTTAAATACTCACTTATAATTTATTATAATATATACTATTTGTGTACTAGTTTATTATGATGTAGTAATTGTTGTTATATAATATTTATCAGATATTCACAGACGTTTGGACCAATATTATTAATGTATTTATTTATTTTTAATCGCTCCCTAATTGTGCGTGAATAGAATACTGTGCACAGAAACTGTTGTACATGTAGTAGTCTTATTAATATTATTTACACACTCGCATATACCCACATTCGTGCAAAAACTTTTGTGTAAATCTTTTTATTTAATTTTTATTTGTATTAATTGATTTCAATGTAGCCAGTAATTTATACTGGTATTAAACGACTGTCGAGAAAGTACGTTTTGTTTCAATAGACACGAGTGTTTCATAAAAGAAAGACTGCTACTGCATGCGCATTTTTTCAACTCAATTTATATTATGTATGTATTTATTATATTGTTAATGTGACGATGACGAATAAAAGGGATTGAATAATAAAACTTTAATGGGTTGTATATTTTTTCCTCAAATTTTGTTCCTTTTTTGTCCACTGACTAGGAGAGTTGGTATAAAACCACTCGTTTACGAGTAATAATGCACATCAACGTCATCAACTATAGTAGAATGAAAATTTAGACAATCAGTAGGTAACCTTAGATAAGTGTAAAACTGAGAATTGAGATCAGTCATTAATATTAAATATATGTGTACTTGAATGTGAATATATCATATTATAAATAATTTATAATAGCCTAAAGTGACTTCTGATGCTTGTCCAGAAAAAGGAAACAATTTCTCGTTCTTGTTTTAGCAGAATTCTGAACTGTAGAGTTTATGACAATAATGTGTATTCGTATCTATAAATAAATACCTATTAAATATACTTATTCAAACAATTAATCTCAACAAATATTAGGCAAGATATAAGCTGACAGTGGTCGTATTTTCACATCGGGCTCAATTAATTACTAGGTACTTATTACAATAAAATATGGTATTTTAACCATCACTCATCATACAGAAATTGATACAAGACAAAAATTCTACTCTGGTAGGCCCAGCATTTTATCTTACCAATTATTTGTTCACATTCATAGACTGGGTAAGTATATTTATCTATAATACACATTATAGCCATGAATTCCACAGTTCAGAATTTTGCTAAAACAAGAACGCTGAACGAGAGGTTCTTTTTCTAGAATCAGAAGACTTATTAGGTATTTGACTCATTAGAGTATAGAGATGATTTAGTTGCTGTTATTACAATATTGTGCTGTAGCTTGTAAATTATAACAAAATATGTGTTTCGTAAATTATAATGTGATGCTAATTTATTACATTCAAGAACGCATATTTTAAATATGAATGACTGATCTCAATTTTCAGATTTACACTTACCTACCACTCATTGTTATTTTTGTACTTGGTTTGTCTACATTTAGTTTATTGTGGTAAAAAAAAACCTAAGGGTGGACTAACCTAACCTAAGTTACGTCAAGATGACTAGTTCCATACTAATTTTAACTTTAAATGGTTATAAAAAAAACAAAAATAAGTTGAATTACGAATTTCATTATTTACTCAGAATCGTTAGTTATATTTATGAATATAGATATATTAAATTTGTGGTACAAATTTACAATCTTTTTAAAGTTTTAAAATTAGCTCGAAATGAGTCAAATATTTTTGAAAATTTCACGTTTCTGTACCTGTCAGTTTTAGAGTTATGGTTAAATGACTAAAGATGACTTAATGATGATATTATAATTTTGATGTTTATAATAAATTGGTCCATATTTTTCTCCGATTTTAAATTCTGAACGAAGTGAAGAAGCTTATGATTTCACAATGATGTTTATTATTTTTTTATTTTTATTTTTCTTTTGCTCTTTCTATAAACACTTTTTCGTATAGAAATACTTGTCCGAAAGTTTCAATCAGTATCTCTATAGAACCGAAATCGTACCCAGTTGGTACTTTAAAGAGGTCATTTTTCCAATTTCTCAATACTTTTTCCAAAAACGGGGAAAAACTGTCAAAAAATTGACAAAAAACGCAAAATACGCAATTACCGAAATTTCCGTAAAATTGAAAATTACTTTTTGATATAACTTCTAAAATAATGCAGACTTTAAATTTTCACTAATCACTAAAATTTCGAAAATGAATTGGTCAACGCTTAGCAAATTTACATAATTCATACAACAAGTGAGCTAGTGACATTATTTGAAAGCATTAAAGGGATGTAAAATGTATAGGTAATATATTTATTTAGCTATCTATGAAAGAACGTGAATTGATAGCCGTTCAAAAAAGTTAGGGCATTCGTCATTCAATAGTACCAAATATAACTTAATGCAGAAAAAATAAGTTCAATTGTAATCGCCTACTTGAAGGCGTTAGTTCAACAAGAAAATAAGTCCACATTAGCAAAATGTCTAGGAGGAGTAAGGACATTTAAATTTATCCTGATTATGCACATGGGTAATAAAAAACTATAATACAGCCGGGAAAAAAATACGAAAAATTGAATTTATGTACTAACTATAAATAATTGTTACACCGACCGATGGAACACAGCAAAACTTTTTTTTTTCAAAAGAAAATGGACTTGCCCCCTTGTTGCAGTGACGCCTTTTATTTTCAGAGAATCAAAATTAAATGTTTTAAGTTGAAACTTATCTACCTTCAGACTGTCTTGGAAAATTACATTTGACATATAAAAATTACATGAAATAATTTCGAATTCTCTCTAAAACTTCTCATATTATTCTTGTCAATCTATGTTTAAATTTTCATAAAGTTTGGATAAAAAAAAAATGTGGTTTCTCAGTCTTTTTTGTCAAATTTCAATTAGTTTTTCCAAAAATAAAAAATATTGAAGAATTGAGAAATTCAAAAAATTACCTCTTTAAGATTCCAACTAAAGGCAAATCCGGTTTCAAAAAATTGCTGATCAGGACTTTTGAACAAATAGATCCATATAAAAAGTGTTCACAGAAAAAAAATTTTGAAAAAGAAAAAAAGTGTGTACTTCACATCTCGGGTTGTTATACTCATGACGGGTTTGTTTAATTTTAAAGAAGCAATAAATTATTTAATTTATAAAACGATTCTAAGCGGAGATTCAACTAATACACAATAATAATTATCTGTTTTGAAGAATTGAACTTAAACATTGAACTAAAATTTATTTTGTTACATACAAATATTGACAAAAAACGAAAATTGATTTTCATATATTCACATATATCTAATGAATACTCCATAAATAATTTCATATTAAAATAAAATATAAATATCATAATAAAATAAATCCACTATAATTATCGTAAATCAACATTTATGCCCTGTAACATAAATTTTACTAATGTTTATCATGGCACATTTAGTCAGTCACAGTTAAAAAAAAAGCAAATTATTTGGATTACCGGGTTAGATACGAACTCAGCTCCGTCTTATTGTAGAGCTGATGTCACACTAATATCGTTGAACACTGAGTTGAAATAGTTAGTATTTATTATAATAACCGAAAATATTGAATTTTCAAAATATAATAAAGTAATTAGAAAACTATTAATGTACGTGGGTTTTAATTCACATCATCGTATTAAGCGTTGGAAAACACATAAGATGGCGATAAAACATTATCAATCTTTTTGAGTGAACATGTAGAATAGAAATATTTCATAATATTTATCTATATTTTCTCTGATTTTTTTATTTCAATCAAATCCATGTAAAATGTTTAAACTTTAATTCTTCATCCGTAAGAAATTTTATTGCACTAAATTATTCGTAATGAAATTATCAATCTTGGTACCAAGTTTTTAAAAAATCGGTCTAACAAATTTCTGTTATGTACATTAAACATAAATTTTATAACAAAACAAATGTTTTAAACATTTTATGAGATATGCGAGTAACTGTTTTTAGAAGTTGGTGAAAGTTTAAACTTTCTAACTCCATTATACCTCAGGTAATGCTGTTTTTTTACCGATTTTTGTCAATTTTGGTAAGTCTAGGTTAGCGCTTATAAAAGTATTGAGAAATTGGAAAAATTATCTTCTAAAAGTACCATCTTGACAACATTTCCAGTCTATAAAGTTACTGATCGAAACTTTTGGATCAGTATCTCTACTAGTAAAATTATTTAGTTGTTACAATACGAAAAAAAAACACATACACACAGATTTGTAAAACCAATAAATACCTCGCTATCACTCAGAATCTAAAATACATTTAAAATAAATCCTTTATTTTAAAAAAAAATCTTCTCTGTAATAAAAAAAATAAAACAAAAAGTAAATTAAAGACAAGAAAGCCGGACATACTTCGCACCACGGATATTCTTCGCTTCTCAGAGCGTCAGATACTCTTGGTGGGTTTCTGGAATTTTAAAGAAACGATAAATCATTTCTTCAATAAGACGATTCTGAAGTCTGAACGAAAGAAATTAATAATATAATCATCAATAATGGTTGTCATTTTCAACACACTTACCAAGATTATCAGACCCGAAGAGCGAAGAATATCCGATGCGCAGTATGTCCGGCTTTCTTGTCTTACTTTGTTTTACTTTACTTAATTTTTTGACTTTTTTTTTATCTATTAAATAAAGAGAAGAAAAAAATGTTAGAAAAATGTCTAAAATTTTTTTTCACATTTTCAAAATTTTCTTGCGCCAAAATCTTTCTTATATTATTTTATTGTCTACCTATGTTTTAATTTTCATTAAGTTTGGATCAAAAAATGATGGTTTTGCGTGTCTTTTTTGTCAAATTTTGGGTAGTCCCCCCACCCAAAAAAAAAAAAAAAATGAAGAATTCAAAAATTCAAAAAATGACCTGTTTAAAGTAACAACTAGAGGCAAATATGATTTAAAAAATTTGCTAATCGAGACTTTTGGACTTGTATATCCATACGAAAAAGTGTTCACAGAAAATAATAATAAAAAATAAATTTATTGTAAAAAAAATAGCCTCTGCACTTCGTTCAGAATCTTATAAAAGTTTGAACAAAAAATTAAAAATCTATCAAATCCAATTACTGTAATCTTTTTTTCTTAATAATAATTGATTGATGAAAAATAAATAACAATAGTCAATACGTATTTTAGTCATTCTCATTTTGACCAACGTCTAATTCCATCATTTTTTTTTTCTCGAGCGAAGGTGTCAACTACTTGGTTTATATATTTATCTGTTTGTGAACGGCCAAACCATTTAAACGTACTTCAGACATAGTAAACGGCAAATAATTTTTAAATTTCACAAGGTTGAGAAAGATTACCCTCCTGTAGTTATGGTTGCGTTATTCTGATCTATTATCGATTTTTTTCAATCACTTCTGGTTATCACCTATCAGTATTGTTGAGGGGAAAAAATACTTAATAATGTTTTTTCGTTTCCAGTTTTATTTAGTAACGTATCCAGCACATTGTTGTTTACAGAATGATTCGTGTTTACATATTTTTTAATAGTTACATACTATTCATTGTATATAATATTATTGTAATATTCACCAATAAAATTAATTATTTTATTCATATAATTACTATCGAGCCTTGATGATACACATATTTAGACTTTTATATATATATATATATATATATAATATTTATGGAGTATTTATATATTATATATATTTATATTAATATTTCAAAACCTACTTGGAAAAAGTTATTTTAATAATATATTACACTGACATAAATAATAATTTTAAATTCCATAGATAGGGGGGGGTTGTAGAATTTTAATGAAACGATCAATCATTTCTTCATTTCTTTAATACGATTCTGAAAGAAGGAAGTTAATAGTATAAAGAACAATAATATTCATCATTTTCAACACACTTACCAAGAGTATCTGACCCGAAGAGCGAAGAATATCCGTGGTGCGAAGTATGTCCGGCTTTATTGTCTATACTTTACTGCAATTTACTCTACTTTTTTTTATTTAATTAATAAAAAAAGTAAATAAAATTTAATAAGAAAAAAATGTGTTTAAAATGTCCTTAATTTTCTTTTCACTTTTTTAAAATTTTCTTGCGCCAAAATGTTTCTCTTATTATTGTCTATCTATGTTTAAATTTTCATAAAGTTTGATTCAAAAAATGATGGTTTCCGAGTTTTTTTTTTTGTCAAATTTTTGAAAGCATTTCAAAAAAAAAAAATGAAGAATTGAAAAATTACCTTTTTAATGTACCAACTAGAGGCAAATCCGGTTTTGGGTCGGATAGTGGGGACCACTGATCTAGAGCAAAATGTAATGAAGCATATGTCTAGAGCAATGTGTCCAAAAGTTTTGACTAGCAACTTTTAAATCAGAATTTTCTTCTAGATAGTATTTTGGGAGGTCATTTTTCAAAATTCTCAATATTTTTTAAAAAATTTTGGGAAAGATCGCCAAAAATATGACAACACTCTTTAAAAACTTGTTTTTAGTTCAAACTTTATCAAAATTTAAATATAAATAGACAAGACAATGAAAAATAGTTTTGTAATATTATTTTTATCACTTTTTTTTCTTATCGATTTTTCTTTTCTATTTTCAGTTAATAGTGGAATATATAACTGGCTGAGTAAAAAGTAAATTCTTTTGTAATAATAATAATAAGCTTTATAATATTTTAGTAATAGTCTTATAAAAACTAGCCCCACTCGGAATTATTTTATTGAAGAATTGATTCATCTTTATTTTTTATTTTTATTCAATATATTCACCAAATTCAACCCAAGTAATGAAAAATACCTATGGTGTTTTTGTGTGAAGTATGTCCAGCTTTTTTCTATTTTTTTATGAAAATTTGGTGAGAACTGAGAATAACTTCCTTTTTGATTTTATTAAATAATTCTCTCTGAATATTTAGAATAGTTAAATTAATAAACCTATTTTGTACCACAATTGATCTTAAATATGTATTTATTGAGAAGAATGATCGTTCATGTGATATAAAATCAATGGGAATGGATACTACGACATGATTTTTTTTCGTGTCACACTCGTTGTGACAAAAATGTATTATTTCAATAATTTTCTGGTTTTCAATTCATAATTCATTTTAGGTGGGACTGAGATAATAAAGAGTGGGCTAAGTCCACCCAAGTCCTCTCTCTTTACGTCTATGATCATTTGGCCAAGTTCTAAATAAACCACTGATGAGGGTGATGTTAAAATAGGTGTGATGGGTGAAGTCTCCCAATACTTTGTTTTTATTTCATAATTTATGTGAATTCAAAGTCATAATTTCATATAATTCACAAATTTTTTTAAATTGTCGTTATTTTTTCTAATTTAAATCCTTTTTACCCTTTTGCTCCACAGGAGAAGTTTTTTCCACATTTGATGAACACGACACTTCTTGAGGATTAGCAACTTTTTTGGTTAGTTGCAAAGATGACTATGATGATGTTAGTGATTTGATTTCATTAGAACTCGAATTAATGTTGGAATGGGAAACCCAGTTTATAAGTAAATGCATTATTATTATATCAATTTGACTTATTTAAAAGAATTTGATTCATCATACCTAGAAAAAAACCCAGTTATAACATTTGTGTTAATGTAATACACATTTCTATAATATATGGGCACCCATATAAGAAAATAACTAGAAATATTTTCAATTTTCTATACCTAGGTATACATATTCTAAGAAATTATTATTTGTGATACACAATCAAACTATATGATATTATAATTTTTGTACCTACCAAGTATTAAATATTACCACATGAAAATATTAAACTGGATATTAGTGCAATTACAATATATTAAAATTATCAATATGAATATGTTTTTACATAGTTATGATGATACAAATTTACATTTACAATAACGTTTAATATATGCAATTAATTAAATATTTGAATTATTACTTACTAAAGAGTAACACATGATTACAAAGATATGTAGGTTTGATATAGGTATGTAAAATATCACAATAATTAGTTTTGTGGATAAGGCGCAAACTTTTATTGCTTTACCACTGATTAAAGTCCTAAAAAAATACCTTAAAAACATTTCTTAATTTTATCACTTTTATTTGTGACTTCTGTGATTTTATTTTTAGTACTTACTCAACAGAAAATATTTTAAAAATAAATATTTTTACCCTAAAATTAATGTAAGGAATGTGAATCTACTAACTTTATTATATTCAAATCAATATAACGCATATAACATGAACTTCGTATTGCAAATTAAAACATCTTAAAAAAAAAAAAACAGCATTTTAGTGCGTTTTGTTAAAATTAAAATGACAAAGATTTATTATTCACAACAAAATGAAATAAATATAAATACATGTATTTCTTAAAATGAATAAAATGATAATAATTATTATTATTATCAAAAATAAAAACAGGCGGTTTTAAAATTAACTAATCTAAACAATTTACTTAATTTTCTAAAAGCAAAAATACACAAGTAAAATATGTAGGTAGTAATCAATTAATAATTTTCTAAATATATTTTATATGACTACCTACTTTTCCATTATTTATTATTTATTAAAACACACCTGATGGCATTGAGTACACCTAGAAATTATTGTAATACATGTATGGTATGTGAAAAATTATAAGTAATGAAAATATATATGTATGAATATTACAATAGTGGTGTAACAATACTAAATATTATAACTTATGATTATCAACTATTTATTTATTGACAATATATACCAATCATGTTTATGTTTTTTTCACTTAACACTCTTACATTTTTTTTAATTAGTTATTAATTATTTTTCTCTAGATCCATTCATGGATAAATTATATAGAATAATATAATATGGCATTGATATTAAAAAAAAAAAAATGTGAGTATAAAATAGTTTGATAGGAGATGAGTGCTTGTATGAAAATATGCATACTTATTAAAAAAAAATTTTAATGATGCTACTTCACACTGTACAATAGTAAAATCATAGACCTAATAGTTAATATTTCTCAACTTATAATCAGTGATGTTCCCATCAAATTTGTTGAGAGTATACACTGCACCTCCCTCCAATTTTTTTTTTATGTGTAACCCCCCTTTTTTGATTTTTCAAAAAAATTATGAGAGTATACGGCGTATATGGAGTATACCCTATGGGAACACCACTGCTTATAATTATTAGGTTTGTTAGTAAAATAGTATATTACGCGGCAAATTTGAGTGAATTGAGTCGCACCCTAGTTCGTTAATCCTCGAAACAAATATGTTGTAGGGTGCAAGAAAATTTTCGAGTTATGGACATTAATGACTAATGAATAGTGTGTGTTATTTTATCAGCTATAGGTATCTTCATAGTTTTTTTGTCTGTTCTTTCATTTCTTTCACTTTTTTTGCTTCTCTTTTCATCATTATTGGGTCGTGTTGTTCAGAATTTAAATTTGAATTGGTTTTGAGACCATTGGACGTTGTAAGCAACTTTTGACGTTTAATATCAGTTTCGTTTATTGAGTTCAGTTGCACCTTAAATATGAATAAAAAATTATTAAACATAATTGTTACTATTTTAACAACATAAACAGGGTTTAGATGATTATCTTATACCTCAAACTTGTTTTGATGAATTTCATCTATAGGACTGATGTTAAGTGATGCAATTAAACTTGAAGGGGGTAATATCAGTTCATTATGTGATTTAGTTTCATTTTCATCAAGCACTAAAATTAAAATTATTATTATTGTTAGTATTCATATAACTGATGTGTTCACTCATTATACTTAATATATAGGTATAGTTATAAAGCTATGTTAATGCTATACTTACAGACTTATTTAGTTTCAACACTGTTGTATAAAGATTTTGTGTATTTTATAAATACAATTAAAATTTAATACTAGCTATTCTAGTATTTATCCTCGCGAATACAGATAATATTTGGTCGACAATATTTATAAAAAAATTATACTTTCATGATAATTAGAGTTGGAAATGATACTTCAAGATAATTTATGGGCTACATCAGTATAAAATTTAATTTACAATGATACAATAAATGTTATTACTATCTAAAATCAACAAAAATATTAATTATTTTTATATTATAAAACATTAGGTGTGTTTTGGCAAGATTCGTAAATAGAAAAATAGAATTATAAAATATAATTTTTACGAACCTTGTTGTTTTAGTGAGCTTATTTCAGTAAACATACCATGAGAATGGTTACTGAACAAAATGACTTTCGTCGAAATACAAAACTATTTATCTTACTGAATATCAGCTCAAATCAGTTTGCAAAAAAATGCATATTTAATATAATATAATACAATAATACATAGATGATATAATAATATATTACGACAGAGGTTTCCAAACTATGGGTTGCGACTTAAAAATTGGTCGTGATTATATTTTTGGTAGGTCACGTTACATTTTAGATTCTGAGTGGAGTAAAGAACCTAAATTTTTACAGTGATATTTATTTTTAATTTTTTTTTTTTTTTTTGCGAACACTTTTTCAATAAAAACACTTCCCAATAAATTTCAACTAGGAATTTTTTGAATCAGAATTTGTTTCTAGATGTTATTTTAAAGGAGTCATTATACAAAATTCTCAATAGCTTTTTAAAAATTGGGATAAACTTTCTAAAATTTAATAAAAACGCCTTTAGAATTTTTTTCACCCAAACTTTATAAAAATTTTAATATAGATTGACTATAATATTTTATGAACAAAATGTTTAATATGTGCATTTTATGTTTTAGACTTTTAGAATGAAAATCCTCATGGTACGAAGAATGACAGGCTTTGTACATATAATTTTTTTTTTATTATTCAATTTCTCGTATATACCTGATATAATGATGTGACTGTGACCCACAAATGGTCTTGAAGAATCATTTCTAACTCTTATTATCATGAATATATAATTTTTTACCAACGTTGTCCATGAATTAAATTATCAATTAATTACATATTATGAATACCTATTAGAATACCTAATATCAAATTATTATTGTATTTTAAAAAATGTTGTTAATCACTCAATATTATTACGCCAAATACAGAAAATCTCAATACACCAGTGCTGAAACTAAAGAAGATATAATATAATTTCCTATGTCATATATCAATATCTATAATTCATAGAAGCATATATCATAGGTCATAGGACATAGATCTTATGGTAGATCTATGAATCATAGATCTCCTTGTATGGCATAATTAGATAATAGCAAGTTTATGGATATCGCTTAGTAATGATGGATAATAGATTAAATACACTATAGATACGCAACTATAGATAATACACGATAGGTATTATCTATGTACGCAACACATATGGGAATACGTTAACACAGTATTTTTGCCTATAAGTGAAAAATGGATTTGAAGATATGACTACAATAATGAATAATAACCATATAAGTATATAACTACACCATGAACGTTCTCTAATGTTCATGAGCTATACCAATATATATATATTATGATAATGGCTAACATATTAATTTATTATTTTTGTATTTGTCTAAAGTTAACAATTAATAATAGTTTATTAAAAGGCGACAAAAAAAAAAAAAAAAAAAAAAAAATTAAATTATCAATAGGCACTCCAAAAAGAAAAAATTATGCTATAATAATATTACAAATTGTTTTAAGTTGATGAACAGAAAGTGTTTATTTCTTTTATTATCGGTCTATGTCTATAGGAATTTTCAAATTTGGTAATTATCGTGTTATTTAAATGCCCAGTACTGAAATTAATTCTGTACTTGTTTAAATTGTAAATTCACTTAAATAGGTACATATTGACCCAATAAGAATAATAATTTAAGTAGTAACTATAATTTGGTACATTAAGTAAACGTTAATTAGACCACCGTCCACACTAAATTGATGAATAGACCGTAAAGTGCAAATTGAACTGCTATATTAGGTATATAATAAAACGTACTCATTTGTCCTGGTTGTATGCCATTTTCTTGTTCTGGTTGGAAATGAAACGATTGCTCGTGAAATGCAGATTGAAATGACGAAGCAACACGCTGGAGTATACTATTTTGATTATTAGGGTTCCTTTTTCTGCAATATTCTGCCTAAAATAAGAATTGTAATCAGATACTCAATAGTAAAAGTTAAAACAATGGCAAAATAAATTATATAATATTTTTTTTATTACGATCGTATGGAACGGCGGTAACCGTTGACTGGATTGCGAATATGAGTGCTCAAGTTTACATCGTTGCAGGTCGAACAATTCGTCAGGAGTCCCATCACTTTCATCTTTGACACCATTTTCAGAATCAATCGGTGGTTGTTGAGACATTGAATCAAATCTACCAAAAATTAATTAATAATTGCCAATACAACGATAAAATAAAAATCTTAGGTTGTTAAAAATCGAGCTAAAAAAATAAAGTTAAATTTATTCGAATTATACCAATGCAATGTCTTTATACTATATTTTTATAATATATATAAATTATAATATATTATACTTATTACTTTTAATTACGATTATTTTACTTATCGAAAATGAATAAGTATCAATTCGTGTTCTCAAAAACTTTTAATGCCCTTTATTATATTTTAAAAATACTAAAATTAAGTAGGTACACTAAAATATTTATATAGAAAAAGAAATACTTTCTATGTGTCTTTTATAATTTAAGCAGTTTAATAAATTAAATTCATTTATAAAATTGCCATCCAATACCAATAGACAGGGTCGGATGGTTTGATCTACAAGTCCTCGGATAGTTAGGACCTCCAGACATCGTGCAAATATATATTAATATAAAATGAATTTAATAAGAAATGTACACAAGTTTTAATCTTTATACAAGAGTTCATATCGATTTTTGATTAACAGAATAAATGGTGCCTTGATAATTTAAGTAGCAGATACATGTCTACTACTTACTATATTCAATGAATACATGCATAATTTTTCTTTTTGTATATAATTATATATCAATTTAAAAAGATATTGACTAGTATTCCATCGTTATGTTAATGGAAAATTTAGGACAAATTTGTACGCGTAGGACCATCTTTAATAGTGGCTTTTATGTATGTCACAGTACCTCTTTAATAAATTACAAATTTATATCTGCCCGTTTAAATGTACCTCTTATGATTCAAAATTGACTAAACTGATTTTAACAAAATTAAAACATTAGTAGGCCTATATAAGGAAACATAATATTTTCCATCCTAAAAACAATAGATTAATAAATACATTACAAAATAATAACAAAAAGTTATATTTAAGAAAATAAAAATAAATATTGTAAAACATCTATTTTCTTTGCTTCGCTTAGAATTTAAAATCAAAGTATTTAGATTATAGGTACTCACTGTTAAAGAAATTTGTTATTTGCATTATATTCTGACTATCTAACATTGTATATTTATATATAAATCTAAATTATAATGATAATTTAATACATTTGGCTGCAGAATAATTGTATTATAATATTTAGAACCCCTGATTTACAATATGAATAGACCAGTTAACACTGATTTCTCAAATTTATGCTGCCCAATTGCTGTCTCGCAAAACCTACGCGAGTATGATAGTCATTACAAAAAAAAAAATATTCATCAGAACGGCCTATTCAATTTTTTTCACGCATACAGCTCTCTTGTACGCGTAGGGGAAGACTAACTCTTACCACTTGTATCCGACCTTTATTTTATTACTAATCATTATCTAGTTCCGTCTATAATATATTTTTTTTATTTGGTGCAACAATTTCTTTGATTTAGCCATAGTGGTATGTGAAAGAGCATACCTCAGATCCCTTTCACATGGACACATTTATTATACGAGCGCACGTTTATTATTTACATCGAATGAAGAACGTCCCCGCGCCATGTGGCGGGGACGACCTTCATTTGTATGCGTACGTATGATAGCGTGACTATTTATTAGGTAGGTACATTGTTGAAACGTACCATGGTGATATAGGGACACGTACTGCTCTTGCCGTCGACGCGTATGCATTATAAAATAGGTATTAAACTATTCTGGTCATTTGAACATTAGTTATTTTATTATAAATGCTTATAATATCGTACCATCAGAACATAAGTGTAGTTACTCAAAAAACTTCGTTTTAAGATAGACGAGTGTAAAGATTTTTCGGTATGGAGTAATCTAGTTTTACAGTCTTAATATTATATTCACATTAAAAAGAACTAGTGCATCGTAAAGAACGATTTAGCCGTATTAAAACGCGTTGAACTCAAAATTGACATTTTTTTTTGATTTACCACATTAATGTTCTAATATACGATATAGTCGCAGCGATAATTTAATCATATATATCAGAATACGTACTTTTTAATATCCTGGTACAATATAAACTGCTTAGCGAATCAAGTTTCGTTAATGTAGGTGCGAGCTTCAACAATTCGGTCATTCAAAAAATGTTAATAGAATAACTTGAACTTGACTATGAATAAAACTGATGCGTGTATTAAACGAATATAATTATTAAAAAAAAAGAGTGTTATGTGCAGTAAGATGTTTATAACAACTCGTAGCAATACGACACACTAAATGTAATCGACGAAGATCTCGGACACCAGTTCTATACAGACTACTAGAATGTGTCACTTTAATGGCTAATACTCACCACCAAGCAGGACACTTAAACGGACCCTAAGACCAGTTTTCACAACTGTAGGGGTAGGGGTATGATTGGAATCTTTACCCTGTGGAATGCCCCCCATGGCGTATTATCGAGGCCAACAAACAACCACACCCAATGCGACTTCACCTGCATGGCTGTACCAGGTAGTTTTTACCCGAAATCACCGATCGTGCACACTAGCTGTACAAAAATGATCAATACAATTCTGCTCGCGTTACAAACAGGATACCTAAAATACAGACTGTATTGTCAATACAATACATCGTTTTCCTTTTTTTTGTAGTTTATTTTTTCTGGTATTATGACCACTATAATGACGTTGTATAATTTTAAGGATATTATTCGGATTTGTTGAGGTGTGTTGGTAAAATAATAAAATAACTGAGGTGACTCGTACTTCTAAAATATTATTAAGCACAAAATACGTATTACAAATTAAATAATTAGACTTAAACGGTTGACAAGTGTAAAGTAGATATATTACAACAGTATAGAGACGATGACGCTATCGGGCAGCTAGGTCGACGGTAAGAGACGTCTGCAGCTGCCCTGCAAGATGGCTGGGTTATATTGGCCTAACATTTGCTCTGGAAATGCTGATGGTAGACTTGGGTACCTGTTGTTGTGGCTCATTGATGTCACAATATTATGCGCGTGGCTGTCTTAACGTATTTTTTAATACGAGTAGGCATTGTCCGATAGAATTTTTTTATATCAATCGTACGATGTAAAATTTTACCTACTATACAGTTCCGTATACACGTGAGCCCTAATTATATTAAGATTGTTTAAAGTAATTTAAAGTAACATGTATATGCTATAGAGTGAATTACGAAATATTGTAAAAACATAAATGTGATATTGTGTATGTGTGTGTGTGTGTGTGTGTGTGTGTAGGTGTGTGTGTGTGTGTGTGTGTGTGTGTGCGTGCGTGTGTGTGTTTGTGTGTGTGTGTGTGTGTGTGCGCGCGCGAGCGTGTGTGTGTGCATTACAATAATATGTATTGTGAATAATGTATATGTCGAGTACATTGTACTGATAAAAGGACATTATCCCCGTGACATGGTCTCTCCACGTATAAGCAGAAGGTCGGATATTCTCTATACCCCTATTCTTATACATTAGTGGCTTTTTTCCCTTGAATTATTTTATGGTTATAATTCATTAAATACAAGACAAAGTTGGGTCTTATGATAAAGATAACGATTCACATTAATACTAATGAATAAATGCTATGCACAGGTACTATGACAGTACCTTCGAATAAAAAGCTATGTGGGGTACTTATAAAATAAATTCGGAGTTGCACATACAAAAAAATGAATTAGCGTATGGTTAGGTACCTACATATTATATCCTCAAATTAATTTGTTACCTATCAAAGCAGTAGTGATTTTAAGGAGTGCAATGGGGAAGATCGCCCCTCTCTTGAAGATCTTTTTATACATAACATGTATGTTACTTACAAATAACTTTATTGTTATTATTGTTTTGGAAGAGGCAAAGGCTTAAAAATTAATTTCCCTTCTTGAAATTTGATTAAAACCACCATTGTATCCGAGGTGGTTTTACCCAAAGAGTGAAGGGATATTTTTGACTAGTAAAGAGAAGCGGAGGCATCGATGAACGTAACCTAACACACAGTGATCTATGGGAATTGCTAATCAAAAATATGAAATGATAATCTACGTGAAGATTATGTCAATTTCATAATTAAGAGCGTCTGTAGTGGACTTGAACGTCCATACGACAGCTAAATACGCAGGGTGGCAAAATCTTAGGGGCGGCAATATCGTGTTAACAATGGGGTAATTAGCGGGTGTTTTGGGTGGTACTTACACCAGGGTACCAGACTTCAAGGGGCCTTTTTTTTTAGAGAATTAAATAATATCTTAATGTATTATACATTAATCATTAAATAAATTGCTTTAAAATAATTTAATTGCTTATAATTCATAAGGTAATTATGAATAAATAACGTGATTAAATATTTCTATAAAAATGACTACTATAATAAATGTTGGTTCAAATAAATAATATCTCGTATTATCGTAAAAAAAGTAAAGTAAAGCAAAGCAAAGTAAAGTAAAGTAAAGGCAAGAAAGCCGGACGTACTTCACACCACGGATATTCTTTGTGCTTCGAGTCAGATACTCTTGGTGAGTTAGTGGAATTTTAAAGAAACGATAAATCATTTCTTCAATAAGGTGATTTTGAATGAAAGAAGTTAATAATGGATCAATAAAGATCAATAATGGTTTCAACATACTTACCAAGAGTATCTGACCCAAAAAGTGAAGAATATCCGTGGTGCAAATTATGTCCAGATTTCTTGCCTTTACTTTACTTTACATTGCTTTGCTTTGCTTAATTTTACTTTACTTTACTTTTCTTTTATTTTTTTTTTTATCTAATAAATAAAGCAAAAAATATTCAATGAGAAAAAAAATATTAGAAAAATGTCCAACATTTTTTTTTCACATTTTCAAAATTTTTTTGCACCAAAATCTTTCTTATATTATTATCTATCTATGTTTAAATTTTTATAAAGTTTGGATCAAAAAATTATAGTTTCTGAATTTTTTTTGTCAAATTTTGGGTAGTTTTTTCCAAAAAAAAAAAAAATTTAAGAATTCGAAAATTTAAAAAATGATCTCTTTAAAGTACCAACTAGAGGAAAATCAGGTTTTAAAATATTACTGATCAAGACTTTTGGACAAGTAGATCCATACGAAAAAGTGTTCAGAGAAAAAAATAAAAAAAATAAACATCATTTTAAAAACATTTGCTTCTTCATTTCGCTCAGAATCTAAAAATATTATCACCTAAAATTAAAACACAATGGTGTGTCAGACGCAGCGACGGCGGCGTTGATTTCGTCGATCGATTGCATGAAGGTAGAGAAGGAACAGCATAATTATTTTAAATAAAAAAGACAATAAATGATAAAACGTTATTTATTAGTAAATAAACTAGTTATTTACTAATTAGTACTATTTAGTTGGAATGAACGCAGAATATTAATTCTTGTCTTCTATTACAGCTATAGGCATAGGTACCTATTAAGAATCTATAAAAATACCTTCATTTACATCGTTTCCCTAGCCATTATGAATACCACTCCATTTAGTAATTAGTTGGGCAGAGTATAAGCATTGTACATTACGGTACTGTTTCTAAACTTGGCTTGCAGGTCGACCGGCCTGCCTGATATAAACACAGTAATTGTGTACTGACCCTACAAAACGTAAGAGAAAAAATATTTTATAACATTAAAATTTACCACCCCCAAAGATCCATCAAAAGGGGCAATTGCTCACCCCCCCTCCTAAATGCGGACCTGGTCACAGTCAGCGTATAACACTGCACCTATGTTCTATACAGAAACATATACGGTATATTTTACCTTTTTTCTAATAATAACCCAGTGGTCTCCAACATGCGGCCTGCGGGCAAAATGTGGCCCGCACTAAAAATGTATTTCGTACAAAAATGTATGAAAAAATTGTAAAAATATTACTTTCTTTTTTTTTTTACATTTCATCATTGTAAAACAATTATTATATGACGTCCACAATATTTTATTTTTACATGAATCATTCAAAAATTCCCGTCATAATATTTAAAATGGTAAATCTTATAATATAAGATAAAGTTAAAATATATATAAAGTTAAAATATATAGTGTGTTTCAGTGTAGAACGTTGTTGCAGTGTTACAATTTGACTGCGACCACTGGTTAGGTCACTGATCAATACTGTTTTCTACTCACTATTCAAAGCAATTTTGAATTAGTGTATGAGATTGATTTGTTGGTTAAAATTTCGTGTATTCAACTGGTAAAATGTAAAATTGACAAAAGAGACGACCTCCGAAAAAAAAAAAAAAATGGAGCCAATTTTTTTTAATAATTCTAATTCTAATATATCCTAGTTATCAAGTTTCAAGTGCAACTCGAAAATTAAAATAAATACCTAATTAATTTAAAAAAATTTTAATGTAATTTTCAAATTTTGTTAAGTTTATGTTCATAACTGTAATTTTAAAATATCAATAAGTAAAATAAACAAGTCCTTTATTTATACTTTTATAAGTAATTTAAATAGTAGTAAATATAATAAAACTTAAAAGTAACTTTGTAGTAATAAGAAATGGATTGTTTTTTTATTTGTCTTCAATTTTTTTCAATTTTGAGTATATAAGTAAAAATAAAGGACATATACGTTTTAGCCCACGAATTTTTTCGTTTTAAATACTTGGCCGGTAGTTAATTTAAATTTGAGATCACTGATATAAACATTTTAAAAAAATGTAAACTTTTAGTTATTTTAGATTCTAAGTGGAGTAAAGAAGCTAATGATTTAAAAGTGATGTTTATTATTATTATTATTATCATTATTTTTTTTTTTTTTGTTATAGAAATACTGGTTTTACAGCTTTGACAATTAACTTTTTGAAACAAATTTGCCTTCAAATGGAACTATTAAGGGATAATTTTTCGAAATTCTCAATAGTTTTCTCAAAATTTGAGGAAATTTACCCAAAATTTGACAGAAATGCACGAAAATCTGAGTATTTTTGAATTTTTTTTCCTTTTATCTTAGGAAGTCACAAAAGTAAACGGTACCCAAAATTTCATTAAATTTAATTGAGAAGTTTTCCTCTACTCTTGATTGGATATATTGCAAACTTTTGCAAAATTTTAAAGAGCCCTGCAGATGTATATTATTGTTAGAATTACCTGAAATTTTGCATTCATATTTAAAGTATCTCAAAAATATGCGTTTTGCATAATAAAGACGTCTACTTCTTTTAAAAGGGATTGCTTTTTGGGTAATTTGAGTTTTTTCGAATTTTTTATAACGTGTTTCCTAGTGACCTACAAAAGATAGCTTTTCCTTAAATTTCATGAAATAATTTTATTGAGAGGCCTGCGAGTTGCTAGTTAATTTAATAAAAAAACATGCGTTACTGGAAATGTTCTCATACATTATAGAGTTGTCTGATTTTAATAACTGTTATTTTTTTGCTATTTAGAGGATGATTTTTTGCAAGGCATGTTAGACTTCGATGTCCAAAAATTATCTTTATACGTTATTAACATTAATATTAAGGTTAACATCTACGTTTTAAAATATGCGGTGAAAAATTGAATAAAACCCTTTCTACCCAAGACCAAAAGAACACACTTTTTACAAACTTTTTTTGTCATCAATTTTTTTTTATTTTTAGTAAAATTATCTATTTTTCCTATTCTTTATTTACTCGATAAAAAAAAAAAAATGAAGTAAAGTAATGTTAAGTAAAGTAAGTAAAGCAAGATGAGTATAGACAAAAAAGCTGGACTACTTCACATCATAGGTATTCTCAGGGACGTACCTAAAAAAATCATTTCGGAGGGAGGGCCAATGTTTTTACTAGCACGTATTTCAAATGCTTTTATTTTACTAGGTAATAATTTTGGCATATAAAATATTCATACAATATACATTTATGCAAGGTCATAAGCAGGGGTGTTTTGGGTGTTCAAACACCTCCCGAAATGTTTGGGTTTATTGACTTATTTTATCTTATAATACCTTATTATATCTTGTAATATACTTTAATAGTCAGGTATAATATTACACTATGTAAAGCGCTAATAATAAATATTTAATATCAACATATTCGAATTTAAAAAAGGACCTACTTCACACTACGGGGTTTTTTCACTACTTGCGTGGAATACTCTTGTAAGTTTATTGAATTTTAAAGAAACCATAAATAATTTCTTCAATAACATGATTCTGAACGAGGCTTCAATTTATTCAAGACAATTTTACTCAAAAATCATAAAGTTTGTTATAATAACAATAAAAATTGTATTTTTTACTCGGCTATATATATATTTCACTATTAACTGAGAAAATCATAAAAAATATATTTTAATGAGAAAAAAAGTGTTAGAAAAAAATTTTCAAATTTCTTTTTCACATTTTAAAAATTTTCTTGCGTCAAAATATTTTTCATAGAAATATCTAATCTATATCTATCTATATTTAAATTTTCATAAATTTTCGATTAAAAAAAGATAGTCTCCGAGTCTTATTTGTCAAATTTTGAGAAAATTATTGAGAATTTTGAAAAAATTACTTTTTCAAAATATCATTTAGAGGCAAATTATGATTTAAAATTTCGCTGGTTGAAACTTTTAAACAAGCGTTTTGTACGAAATCGTGTACAGTGTACACTATAAAAAAAGTGATATATAAATAAAAAAAAAAAAGTAAAGTATAGGTATATATAAGTACGAGAAAGTCGGACATACTTCGCACCATTGATATTCTTCGCTCTTCATCAGATACATTTGAAGGGTGTGTATAATTTTAAAGAAACGATAAATCATTTCGCCAATAAGACGCCTCTGAACAAGAGAAGTTAATAATTTAAAGAACAATAATAGTCGTCATTTTCAACAAATTCACCAAGAGTATTTGACCCGTAGAGCAAAGAAGATCCGTGGTGAGAAATATATCCGACTTTCTTGTCTATACTTTACTTTACTTTATTTAACTTTTTTTTATTTAATAAATGAAATAACATTTTATGAGAAAAATATGTGTTAGAAAAATGTCCGAAAATTTTTTTTCACATTTTCAAATGTTTCTTGTGCCAAAATGTTTCTCATATTATTGTTTAACTATGTTTGAATTTTCATAGAGTTTTGATTAAAAAATAATGGTCCGAGTCTTTTTTGTCAAATTTTGGGTAGTTTTTCAAAAAAAATAATAATAATAATAATAAAAATGAAGAATTAAGAAATTCAAAAAATAACCTCTTTAATGTATCAACTAGAAGCAAATCCGGTTTCAAAAAGTTACTATCGAAACTTTTGAACAAGTAGATCCATACGAAAAAGTATATTCAGAAAAAAAAATAAACATCATTTTAAAAACACTAGCTTAATCACTTCGTTCAGAATTAAAAATGTATAAAAACACTAGTTTCTTCGCTTCTCTCAGAATCTAAATAATATTAAAATAGGATTTATAAATAAAATAAATGTATGCCCGTTGTAAATAATTGATGTAAGTACAAACAAATTCTAACAGTGGTGAATCCAGAATCTTAATTTGGAGGGTGTGATTAGATAAAAAAAGATTAAATAAACATAAAATGAATACATTTTTACTCATATTCACCATTTTTAGTATGCATTTTAAAATTTCTAGGAGGGGCGATCGTCCCCATCGCCCTCCACTTGAATCTGCACCTGAATTCTAAAATATTTACAGACCCGGGAAAGACCTAAGCCACACATGAAATTGATGCCTACAGTAAAATGACATCAAATAAATTGTAGATTTCTAAATATAATAAAATTAGCTACAAGTGAACACCTTTTTTCTTTCCTTCATAGATTGAAAACGTATTTGCGTAACAAAACAGGTAAAGAAAAATTAAATGCATGGACATTGCTAATTGTACATAAAGAAATATAAAAGTAAATTTTTTTGGAATTGTGAATATAATTGTTAAAACTTCCAGAAAATAAATAGAATTAAAAAAAAAGTTCCGTGGAATTTTTTCTTATTATATCATCTGTGTTTACATTACAAAACAAAAATTTTATAAGGAACACAAATTTTCTTGATAATATTTAATATTGTTGTATGATTATTATAATAAGTATGTTTTAATTATCAATAACTGATTTTCAAATTTTCAAAAACACCCTCCCACCCTCCAAAACCTTTTTTCTGTGTACGTCCCTGCCAATGACTGCTTGGACGTGACCTGTGTGAAAGTCCTTTGAGAGCAATAATGGTGGCCGGCTTGTCGAATCAGCGTACCTCGTTCGTGGATGGTCTGCCCCATTTAGGCCTGGGAGACGTCTCTAGGCGATTCGGTCGTTATTGTCGTTCAGCGATGCCTTCGGCCAGATCACCGCCTGATACCCTCTCTCAGGATGCCGCAGGCTTGTACTCAGTGCCGGTGCTAGATATTTTGCTGTCCTGTGCCAATTACAAATAAAGTAAAGCAAAACAAAGTAAAATATAGACAAGAAAGTCGGAAATTCTTCGCACCACGGGTATTCTTCGCTCCTTCGCCCAGATACTTTTGGTAGATATGTTGTATTTTAAAGAAGTGATAAATAATTTCTTCAATAATACGATTTTGAGCGGAGGAAATTAATAAAAAACAATAATAGTCGTCATTTTCAAAACACCCACCAAGAGTATCTGAGCCGAGGAACGTAGAATACCCGTAGTTCGAAGTATATCCAACTCTCTTGTGTATACTTTAGTTTACTTATCTTTGCTTTACTTTACTTTATTTTGCTTTTTTTTATTCAATAAATAAAGGAAAAGAAAAAAAATTGATAAAAAAAAAAGTATTACAAAAAACTTTCAAATTTTTTTTTTACGTTTTCAAAATTTTCTTGTGTTAAAATATTTCTCATATTATTGTCTATGTTTCAATTTTCATAAAGGCACGTCCACACTAGAAAAAATTTACGCTGTGCGTCAAATATAGAATTCACCGCAAATATAAAATACACAAATTTATGATGAGGTGCAAAAAACCCATGGTCCATGGATCGAGTGTGTAGAATGCGCCAAAAATATTTGTGTGCGCTCTTATACGGCGAAAATATCCACACATGCATATACATTTAGTACCGCACAATAAAATTTGTGCCGAAACGACGCACAGTGTAAATTCGTACTAGTGTGGACGCGGCTTAAAATTTGGATTACAGATAAAATAGTTTCTGAGTCTCTACTTTCAAATTTTGGGTACTTTAACAAAAAAAAAAAAAAAAAATGAGAAATTTGAAAAATGACCTTTCTAAAGTACCATTTAGAGAAAAATCCTGTTTCAAAAAGTTGCAGGTTGAAACTTTTGGACAAGTATTTCTTTACGAAGAAGTTTTTACAGAGAAAAAAATAAACGTCACTATGGAAAAAAAACAAGTTAAAAACACAAAATAATTTTTTTCCTTCTCTTAATTTGTTAGATAAAAAAAAAAAAATTAATTATTTACAAGAAAGCCGGACAAACTTAGCTCTTTGGGCTAGATACTCTAGGTGGGTGTGTAGAATTTAAAAAAAAAAATTAAAATAAAAATTTCTTCAATAACATGATTCTTAACGATGGAAGTTAATAATATAAAGAACAATATTATTCGTCATTTTTAATGCTTATAATAAGAGTATCTGACCCGAAGATTGAAGAATATCCGTGGTGCGAAGTATGTCCAGCTTTCTTATCTATAATTTATTTTATTTTTTATTTATCTAATAAATAAAGAAAAGAAAAAAGATTTAACTAGAAAAAAATGTGTTAGAAATAGTCCAAAATTATTTTGTCACATTTTCAAAATTTTCTTGCGTCAAAATATTTCTTATAGTATTGACTATCTATGTTTAAATTTTCATAAAGTTTGGACCAAAAAATAATTATTTCCGAGTCCTTTTTGCCAATTATAGGTAGTTTTTTCTCCCAAAAAATTGAAGAACTGTGAAATTAAAAAAATGACCATTGAAAGGCAAGTTTGATTTCAAAAAATTGTTAGTTGAATCTTTTGGACAAATATTTCCATATGAAAATAAGTTTATAGAAAAAATAAATAAATAAGCATCATTGTAAAAACACTAGATTCTTCACTTCGTTCAGAATCTAAAAGAAAAACGTATTACTTAGATGTATTTTTTTTTAAATTTTAAAATAGAATATTTTATTTAAATACAAAAAGTTTTGAAACACTTTTCTTGCCTTTAAGTTTGCAAAATCTTTTACAATTTCTTTAGTATCTAGTTATAGCTACATGGATATAGGAACTTAAATATACACATAATTTTTATTTTTTATAAATATTGTGTGTGACTATAAAGGTATGTAACAATATTTTAAATGTGTACTTGTATGTAAAAATAAATCATGGACTAAGATATTATTATAATGGACATCCATCGAATAGACTATCAGTAAAGGAAATAACTGGTCGATAAAGTCCAATGCATAAAGTAGGTATTATAAACTATGACAGTGACTAAAAAAAAAATCACGATTTCCGAAATGCCGCACCAACTATTTCGCCACTCTGTGAGAAGGAACAGCTCGCATATGCTTTCCGCCGGCCCTGCTTGTGCTAGGTGACGGCGGACACTTTCTCGTGGCTCCAAGCGATAACGTGCGCGCGCAGAACGCTTTGCGTCGCCGTGGGACCGGCCAAGCGCCACCATACGCCTACCGAGCTTTCACAGGTGGTTGGCGGGAAATTCCGGGCGTCAGTCGGACCGCCCACAGCTGTCGCCGGGTCGGAGATACCGGCCGACCCGGTGGAGGGAAGGGAATTACGAGTCCCTCCCTCGCGTGCGCGCGCTAGCGTCCACTGTAAGGCGGAAACAAATTTCTGTCTCCGGGCCGGCGCGATGAGGAAACTTCGTTTCTGCGAGCGAAGGCTGTGCTCGCCTTGAAACAACATGATTTTCGGGAACAGTCGAGCAACATTTGTCCCACCGGTCGACTTTTAACCGGGAACAATGACGTGCCCATGAATTTCTGATGGGAGGGGACGTAATCTGGAAGTGGAGTGGGAAATAAATCCAGGACTGGAAATTATATACCGAGTCATAGGTACAATTAGGGGTAATTATCCCGCTACGACCATTCAAAACCCCCTAGATTTTGGAAAAGTTGAATAAAATTTAATACTCATTGAGGAAGAGGGGCAAAATCAATCAAATAAACATATTTGTTTCCCCCTCCTTTAATTTTTTTTTATCCTGCTTACGCCATTATGCCTAGAGAATTTTTATTAGAACGAAAATATTGTTTTCTTGCTTCACTCAAAATAAATCTTTTTAAACTTTTTCGTGTCATTATCCTATGAATACTTTTTTCAATTAAAAATAAAATTACATTTTAACTGACTACAAGTTACTATTTTATTCATTTTATGGTATTTAATATAATGTGGTTTAAATCACAACAAACTTTAACAACTTTTTTTTTCCACACAATGAAGCATTTAATAGATAAATTAATGTCTCTTATTAATTTTTATTACATATTTAATTTCGTATAAATACTTATAACTAGATACAGTTCATATGCAAAATAACCACAGTTGTAAATATATATGTACAAGTTACAGCCATTGTAC
>JAIPRM010000502.1:10066-29929 GCA_025469315.1 Stegophylla sp. TES_Ste_2020
ACATATACATATACAATATACATGTATACATATACATATAATAGTGTATACATACACAAGCGGTCCATGTAATATGTGACAACTGATAAGGCGTTGTGGTTCTTAGAAATGTATTTGGGCGGCAGTCCAAAGGCCACACCGTAATTACCGACTTGTATCGTATGAAATTTAGCGTCGAAAAATACGTAAGATAAGATAAGCGAATAACAAATACCTATATTCCGTACTTTCTTCGAGTTTTTTTCAGTATTAACTTTGTAAAATGTTTAATTCTTTGTCCGTAAGAAATTTTATTGCACCAAAATATTCGCAATGAAATTTTCTATCTAGACACCAAATTTCAAAACAATCGGTTTGGCCAATTTTCTTATATGTACGTTTAAGTGCGTGATTTTAGGTAAAACTAACGAATTACGTCGAAATTCTAACTTCAAACGGTTATAAAAAAAAAATTTGACCAACGATTTTCGAGATTTCTTCAGGTCAAGTAGACGTATATGTTAGTGACATAATATTAAATTTTCAAGTCTTAATATCAAAAATAAAAAATTTTATTACATAAAAACTAACAAAAAGTTAGATATTTCCGAAATTTTCAAAATGCTGTACTTAACTCAAAATTGATCAAATCTTTTTAAAATTTTTATGAATTTTTTTTGTCACTATTTTTGGTGGTTGGTGAAAATTTCAAGTCCTTTGCTGCATTATTTTAGAAGTTATGTCAAAAAGTAATTTTCAATTTTACAGAAATTGCATATTTTGAAAATTTTTTTTCGGTTTTTTTCGCATTATTAAAAAAAATATTGAGAAATTTGAAAATGACCTCTCAAAAGTACCATCTGGGTTCAATATTGGATCTATAAAGTTACTGATCGAAACTTTTGGACCAGTAGTTCTGTACGAAAAAGTGTTCACAGAGGAAGAAAAAAAAAAATAAACATCATTGTAAAAACATAAGCTACTTCACTTTCGTTCAGAATCTAAAATTTCATTTAAATAAATTCATCTTTTCATTGTTAACTTGAAATATCAAATTAATGTAAAAATATGCAAACATTAAACACATATTTTCTAGCACAAACAGAATAAAATCATATTAAAATGCACTTTATACTTAAAAATGAAGTTATTTGATCTGTATAAATTAGTATAAAAATAGCACAACAAATATTTACCAAGCGTAACTATTAAGTTACATTACATAGTTCATTCATATTTTGTTTGTTATTGTGTCTTTCTATATTTATTATTTCAAACAAAAAGGTTTAGAAAAAAAATATTAAATGTTTACTTTTCAATATTTATTTTATTATTGATATTTATTTTTGGTATGATCTGTAAACTTATTTTATTTTACTACTCGAGTGAACAGTTGATACAACAAGAGTCCAAATTTTTATTTTTAATAACTGAAATATTTATCGATACTAAAACATTGATTGTGTAATAAAACTTACAATTTCAATCAAAGAATATTTAAGTAATTTATTTTGCTATAGAAATTTTAGAATTCGGAAAAAACACACAAAATATTTCTCTATTCTTTTTGTTAATGTTATATGACTTTTGATTAAATGTATTTTTTTAATAATATTTTACTTGTAGGACTTGAAGCTTCAGGAGTTGTAGTTCCATTAGCAGAAGAGTCTTCTTCTTTCTTTTCCTTCTCTTTATCGGCATTCTTTGACTTCCCTTTGACAGGCGTAGCTGGTTTTGGTTTGGGTTCCAAGCTCGGGTCCAAAACAATTTTGCCAATATTTTTTCTGTCGTGCATTTTTTGCATAGCCTCGCCAACCTAAAAGCATATTATTAACAAAAGTTAAATTCCAGTTTTTCTGTTTTATATGACTGAACATCAAAACATTATAAATTAAAATATACTAACGTCTTCAAAAGCCCAAGCGGAATCGATAACTGGCTTCACTTTTCCATCTTTCCACAAACTGATTACTTTGTCAAAAATTTTAGCCACGTATTCAGACTGGTTTTGGTGGAACAACAGTCTTCTCAAATTGAATCCCATAAGAGTTTTGTTGTCGTCAAACAACTTCAATGGAGAAATTTTATCCACTTGCCACCACTATACACATAAAAAAAAAAAAAAAAGAATGAAATAGCAACTCGAAAAAACATTGATTTAAGTTTCAACGGGTATTGAAGACTTACAGATTTAGCAGCACTAAAGAAGCTTTTTGTTTCTCCAGTAACGATGTTGGATGAGCCTAGTTAGTTTAAGAAAAAAAAATCAAATAGTTAATAACATAAAAAAAAATAAATATTATACTTTGTTAAACTACAAAAATAATAAAACAAAACAATATTTACCAAACAAAATGTATTTTCCCATGGGTTTCAAAAGAGAATATCCACGGCTACACTCTTCACCGCAAACGCAGTCCAAAAACAGATCAACTCCCTCGGGATTAACCCTGCAAATTAATTTCGAATTTTAGTACAGTGGTCATATTGTATTGAATTGAGTAAATTACTTTCTGACTTCAGCAGCATAATCACTACCGCGTTCCAAAAGATGATCGATGGATCCTTTCAAGGCTTCATGTTTAGACTTTGATGCTACACCGAATACGGTGACATTCACAGTTTTGCAAAGTTGGGCTACAGCTTGACCCTATAAATATAATGCATAATAATATATGTACTTTTATCGCTGATTCAAAGTTAACAGGTTATTTATTTAGTTAAGTAAAAATATATTCATATGGAGGAACAACACAAAGCACTATAATTATTACTGATTTAACTTGGTATTTATGTTATTACTTTTATGACTTAGATTATAAAACTGTTTACCAAAGACAGTTTGAAATTGTGCAATGATATTAAACCTCAATAATTTGTAATTAATAATTAAAATACATTAACTCGTTAATAAAATGATGTAACTATTAATTGGAAACAAAATATCAGATGGATTTAAAATACACTAAATATTCTAAAATAGTAAAAATTATAAAAAATATGAGTAAATTACATAAATACATTTAAATTTAAAGAAATTGATTTAAATTTTAATTAATCTAACTATCAGACAACCAACTTGACAAATTATGCTTTATGAGTAATGAGTTAACATGCAAACACTATTAATTTAGTTCAATTGTAGTGTAATTATAAGTTTAGATAATATAATTGTATTCATTGGAATGAAAAGAAAACAATTAAAATAATACTCAATAGAGGTGCCTCTATGATATATTATAATTAAGTTTTGGAATTTATTTGGATAATTTATCTGGAATTTGATGATCGGAAGCCATAATGACAAATGGTTATAATAATTTTTCTATGTTCTTATCATTCTCATAAAATGTAACGATTATTTTTCTAAGGTAAAAAAATATTTCCCCCGTTATCAAACAGTATATTAAGTCTTCCAGACAGTGCTCATTGATTTAATAATTCTACTAAATCGTACAAACTGTGTGATTGTATAAATTTATAAAGGGAGAAGAGAAAATGTACAGCGATAATAAATAATAACACTGTGCACCTACAAATATAAGTAGAAGTTATAATGTATGTACAATATATTATGTGTGCGTTAAGTTACTATATTTAATGTATTTTTTTATTTTTTTTTGAAAATTTTTACCAAAGGTCGTTCACTGGATGTATTCCATTGTATTATCGAAAACGTTTAGCCGAAAAATCTTTCTTTCCGCATAGGAAATCGCAAGATTTCTAATCGTCAAAATTAGGTTATGTGGCATAATTTAATAACGACGACGGGGCTAGGAGGAGAAAATGGCAAAATGGCAATAGCGAAGAGAGCAGAACAGAACAGATTCGTAATCGATTTATCACATCGATTTATCACGGGTGAAAAACAATAATTGACATCTGGGTAAACAGGTACTCGATCTTTTCTCACATAATAATATAATACTCATATTATTTACAACTGTTCTTTCTGGCCACAAGTTTTGTTTTTTTTTTTTTTTTTTTTCTATAGTAAAGAAAAACAAAAGGAAATCAACCCAATTTGAATCAATACATCAATAATTTTATGTTACAATAATATGTAATTTAAAATGAAATATTATTCGTGTTCTAATGCATACATCAGTCACTGGGCGAAAACTAACCAACCAAAATAACATTGAGGTATGTCCTGCACCTAGCAGGTGACTATGTGAACAATAATAAAATTATATTATATTATTAACAACAACATGCGCAACAGTGCATAATAAAACACTGTACTCAGTACAAAATACATTAAGTACTATGTTGTCCGCATGATAAAAATAAAGTGAATAGTCCTGTTTACATATAGGACTCAATATTAAAGGACTGACACAAATCATACATTGTTATTACAATAACATAATATTATCTATATTAATATAATATAGATTATAATTAGGAAGTTAGCATGTTTTTCAAAAATCATTCAAAACATAGTTAAGTAATATAGAAATGCGTTTCATAGCAATAGAAGTTCAGATACAGTTCTCTTAAATTTGCATATTTAACTCTTTTTTCGATATAAGTGCATATTTTATCTATTTTTCAATATTTAATTTGAGTTTTCTTTGTATAGGAAAAATTTTCCCTGAATTACTGAAGAGTTTGAATATTATTTGATATTTTTATTTGTTTAAAATGTATGCTTAAAAAGAATAAAGATTAAAAAAAAAGCCGGAAATACTTCACACGATGGGTGTTCTTTGCACGACAGGTGGGATTCTCTTGACAGGTGTATTGAATTTTAAAGAAACGATGAATCATTTCTTCAATAAAACGATTCTGAACGAGAAAAACATAATATAAAAAAAAGCCGGACATACTTCGCACGATGGGTGGTATTCTCTTGCGTATTAAATTTTAAAGAAACGATAAATCATTTCTTCAATAAAACGATTCTGAACGAAGAAAGTTAATAATATAAGAAAAAAAAAAAATGTTCGAAAAATATCCAATTTTTTTTTTCACATTTTCAAAATTTTCTTGCGCCAAAATCTTTTTAATAGGATTTTCTATCTATGTTTAAATTTTCATAAAATTCTGATCAAAAAATTATGGGTTTCGAGTCGTTTTTTGTCAAATTTTGGGTAGTTTTTTCCAAAAAAAACATTGAAGAATTGAAAAATTCAAAAAATTACCTCTCTAAAGTACAATCTAGAGGCGAATCGAGATTCAAAAAGTTATTGATCGAAACTTTTGGACAAGTATTTCTATACGAAAAGTTGTACACAGAAAAAATAAAAATAAAAATCATTGTAAAAACACTAGTCTCTTCACTTCATTCAGAATCTAAAAGAAAAGAAATTTCATAAATAATAGAAGAATTAATAACTACAATACAATTTTTAAATATTTTGAGTTTTACAGTAAAATTAATGTTTTATAAGAGATTATTTTAGCATTTTTACATATTTTTAAAGCATAAATGCATGCATATTTTAAGTTTTTTTAGAGCTATAAGTCCCTATAGTCCTAATTATAATCTATATCCTGTAGGCACACAACATTTTTAGTGTTTGTAGAATATCTCTCTTACTGTAATTAATTTTTTTTTTTTTTTTTAATTGTATTCAGAATACAGTTGTAACTCGTATCGGAGAGATTAAGAGCATTAAATTGTCGCGTAGGATTAACAATGTCGTTTAATACAACTGAATAGAATAAACAACGTTCTGATACGATACAGGGGGGGGGGGCGGCGGAAAATGTCGCTTTTGTAGGTACACTAGTACAGTGGCATTAACCCCAGTAAAATCGCCATAATATATCCGTTTTGTTACAGCAGTCAATGTCGAACGATAAAATACTTTTATCCGATAATTTGTGTACGCGAATCTACAAAATAGGAAACTCTAATTCTATGATGTGATCAAGTGGATAATCGGTCGTGGGAGGAGTAGATTTGAAAATTCGAATATAGAATATTATTATAAGTTGTGGCGTAGTATTTTCTATTTATCTAAATCATAGTGCCCGGTGTGTACCTCTATACTTATATAATTAATAATTTCGGGGAGCGGCTAAAGTCCTTCCCCTCTCCCCTCTTATAGTCCCACGTCTATCACGGGGTCGGGTACAAAGTGTTCCGCCGAGTGGTGGTGTCGTCTTTGTCTGTGGGACAAAATTTCGAGGCACTGAATGTCAGTGCCTCAGTGACTGACATGCACACGGCGACGAACGCATTCACGCGATTGATTAGTTTTTAAGTAGTCCGAAAATTGAACTCTTGACGAATATTACACAAAAACACTTCGGCTTCCCTCGGCCGAGACGTGATGAGCGGCGAGTCGGGGGTCAAAAACCGAAAGAGCCTCGTTCAATTTTTGAATAAAACATAAAACGTTTTCGTTTTTAAATGACCATCATTATGGTAGGTACAACGTGCTTATTGGAGAGAACCGAAATCACGTGTATTGAAAACAATATCGCTCGAATTAAAGGTACAAAAAAAAAAAAAAAAAAGCCGGACATACTTCGCAAGACGGGTGGGATTCTCTTGACGGGTGTGTTTAATTTTAAAGAAACGATAAATCATTTCTTCAATAAAACGATTCTGAACGAGGGAAGTTAATAATATAAAAATAAATGAGAAAAAAAAATGTACAAAATTTCTTTTCACATTTTCAAAATTTTCTTGCGCCAAAATCTTTTTTATATTATTTTCTATCTATGTTTAAATTTTCATATAGTTTGGATCAAAAAATGATGGTTTCCGAGTCGTTTTTGTCAAATTTTAGGTAGTTTTTTCCAAAATAAAAATTGAAGAATTGAGAAATTCAAAAAATGACCTCTCTAAAGTACAATCTAGAGGGAAATCCGGTTTCAAAAAGTTGCTGATCAAAACTTTTGGACAAGTATTTCCATACGAAAAGTTGTACACAGAAAAAAAAAATAAACATCATTGTAAAAACCTACCAATACATTTTAAACAACGAAAAATGTGTATAAGTTTTCCTCTCGAGGACACTGCGAAGTGATATTCACATTACGCGTTTAAATAATAATTATTATGTGTCATTATTATTATCATAATTTCATGAATTTCCAGTCAGTTTAATCTTTAGCCAAATTGTTATTATTTCCTATCTCTGACCTTTGTGTTACACTGTTGCGTCTACGACCGTTAATATAATATCTTATCGGCAATTAAAAGGAGAATTCGGAATAATAGTGTCGATCATTAAATTTAAATAACCATTTCGACTTCGCTCCTTCAGAGACGGAACAAATTAACGAATAATATTTTAAAACATTGTTGAAATGAAAATTTAATTCATCAGATTCACTCCCAATAATAAAATTCTAATTCCTAAACTTATTATTTATATACTAGAAAGAAAATCTGATTTCGCGTCAAACACTGACACATGGGGCGACGACGATAACAACTACTCGCTTGCACTCGGGTCCAGCTGCAGGTGTACGTGGCGGCACTCAACCGCATCGCTTTGTATTTCATAGTCATTATCCAGCGTATTCATAGTAACGTAATAATCATAATATTATTTTTCCTTTCTAAGTACCCTTTTCCTCTTCGAATTATTTATCTCATTCTTCTTTGTACCGTTTTTTACGCGTAGGCATATATTACCACCGACGAGGACCCACTTTTTTTTATTATCTAGGTATGATTAAATATTTTATGTTTATAATATTTGATTAGTAATTATTTATAGTTATAATTAATATAATAATTACTCTCGTTGTTGTCGTTAATAATTGTATATATGTTTATACATTTTAAGAGGATACATACCGCTTCTTTTTTCAGTAATTAGATTATAGCCATATAAGAATAAATTTACTTATTATTAAATTTGTATAATAGAACCATAAAATTATACCAGAGCATGGAGAATTAAATAAAAAAAATGAATTATGCAACTACTTAAAACTTGTTTTAAAATAAAAATACAAAAATAAACTTTACCCTTGGGCACAATATTTAAGTTTTCTATGCAAACTTTATTATAATAAATTAATTTGCTCTAACATTATCAATAACTAAACTGCAGTAAATAATATTTTAATTTGCTGTGATACGAGTTACCTCCACCAGACATTTTTCCGCAGACGCATTGTAACTTAATAAATACCAATTGAGAAATTATTATTATATTATTATTTGAACATATTAGACTAGTTTCACGAGCTATTGAACAGTAACAATTCTAACGTTACGTGTCATGGTGATGTAAAAATAATTATAAAAATTTAATTTCCACGGAATAAAAAATCAGTTCCAAATAACAAATAATTTGGTGAGAGTGCGTGAAAAAAGTGTTCTCTGTAAAAGTAGAATTTTTACAGACATAATATTATCAAAAGAAAAAGTAAAATATTTATTAGGCACCTTTAGCAATATTATAATTTTAACAATAATTTAACATTACTAAACAATTATTTTATGTGTAAGTTCTTAAAACAGTTTTGTTGTATAAAATAATTATATTGGAAATATTTATTAATAATACAATAAAATTGTAATATAAATTATCAATGCTTGACCTGGCTTTGGGGAAAATGTCCAGATATATCTGTTGCTCATAATTATGCACCGTAATACTTTCACTTTATTTTTTAATTTAATTAATGACTGGTCGTAGTAATGGAGAATTAAAATCAATCCAGATAAATCAATATACGTTCATTTACGTTCTAGTTCCAAGTAATATCAATTTTGATATTTAATTTACATTAAAAAAAAACGATAAATATTTTCTTCGATTTAACGATATTGAGCGGACCTTCAGTTTATTCAAGACAATTTTACTTCAAAATTTAACTCGTTATTCTTCTAATTTAATTTCACAATACTCTTTTACTGAGAAAAATTATAAAGTTTATGTAAGTAACAAAAAAGTTTATACGTTCAAATTTTCCTACCCAAAATCTAAGTACAGGCAATAAAACTGAGAACAGGAAAAATAATTTGTTGACGTTTAAAAAAAATAAAAAAATTTCACGTATTACAAATATGTTTATTCGCTAAAATACTCTTCATCATAATATTGCCTGTCTATAGTTAAATTTTCATAAAGTTTGAATTGAAAAAATAGTTTTACAGGCATTTTGGAAAAACTATTGAGAATTTCGAATAATGATCTTGTGTAAACTACCATCTAGAGCCAAATTCCGATTCAAAAAGTTGAAATTTCCCGACTTTTTTGGTTTTCCATACCATTTTTAAAAAAATTCCATAACCAACCGAAAAATAAAAAACCTACGGATGATCGGCGAGACGGAGAAAATATTACTGAACATTAATAATAATAATAATATTATGCATCACTCACCACTCCGCCTCCGGCCGATTGCAGTATCAAGCTGCTGCCAGGCTTGACGGCGCCGAGCTCGAACAGCAACACGTAGGCCACGATGTAGTTGGTGGCCAAGGCCGCGGCGTCCACGAAGTTCAGACCCTCGGGTATGGCGAACACGTTCTTGGCCGGCACGGCTACGAGTTCGGACCATGCGCGCCACTCTGGCAACGCGACAACGCGGTCGCCGACCTGCGCGCGCGAAACAAAAACAAACGAAAAAAGCACGTTAAAAATATTGTAATAAATAATATTACACACCGTATACAATATCATATTTTTATTGAATTATTATATTATACAGAGAGCGGGTTATAGGTTGTTCCAATATGTCAATATTATGTCATTCCAATATAATTCCAATGATATAAATGAATATGATTAGTGTAAAAATCAAATAAAAAAAAAAAAGGCCATAAATAAAATAGCCAGTGATCTTGATGATAACGTGTGTATCAATAAAATCAGAAAGAGTCAATATGTCTAAACATAATATCGTATAATATATTAATATGTAATTCTGATTAAGTTCTATAGTATTTTTCTTTTTTTTTTTTTAGCATTATTTTTCTCTTTTGTCATGTTTTGTTATTAATATTTTAATTACATATTATTTACTTTAAACAAATTGTGATATCGTTGAACTACGAGCATAGATCAGTTGGTATCGGCTATTATTAAATTATTTTATTGTAATTAATTAATTGTAATTGTTTTGGTTGAATAAAATAATAATAATAATAATAATATATTATACGCGAAGAATGAATCAGTGAACAGAGAGTTAAGATAGTACTTTCTACTAACTTATACACAACAACCGAAACTATACTATATATTAAATATTATTATAGAACTCAATGGTCAGCATCGCGTAAAAAACCGCGGCTTTAACGTTACATTTCACCGACTACCCCCTCCCTCTCCGTTTTATTTTTCGAAATTTGGGACTTATCATCACACATAATTTATTTATTTTCGAAATCTCTTTGAAAATTGAAGTGTTTCAATATGTTTATCTTCTATGACATTCTATTACTTAGTTTTTAATTTATATAGGAAAATTGTATATTTTTTCCAGTAAAATAGACATTTTAGACTTCTGCATTTTTAAAACGAAAACAGGACCATAATAAAAAATAATATTGAATGTGAAATTATTTTCGGATTATTTACCAATACATAACTCAGAAATTATTGAGTATCGACTACATATTATGATAAAACTTTGGTTTTTTTTTTATCTACACAGATTGTGTACGTAGTATGTCGAATACATCGAATGAAAAATATAAATGGAACTATTATTAATAATAATAATTATAGCCGTAGTATTTACGGATAATACCGATGAATTTTTTTCCTCTGTAATGAATCGTCAGAAGATTTATGATTATCATGCATATTTGCTTTATTTTTACTATTTTTTTAAATATATTTCGAAATAATTATATATAGTGATTTCTAGATATTTTCATACGTTTAGTACAAACCTAAACTGATCAAACATAAATTGAAAAACTTAATCGCGTTTTTATTCTTCCTTACAATGTACTTAAAAAAGCCTTTTAGAATTTAATTCGTTTCACCAACCTACCAAAAAGAAAAATAATAATAATAATAAAACTTTAAAGTTGTTTAAACGTTGATTCAAAATAGAACTTAGGACAGCAATCAAATTGCTATAAACATTAAATTCTATAGATCTGAGATTGTAAATTGTAATGTTAATTATTATTTAATTGAAAATGTTTATAGTCTTAAAGTAAAGCAAATGTCTAAGTGCACTTTCAAGAGTTTAAAAGTTTACGTGTTTACACGACACAAGTTCATTTTTCAAGGACATTCTCTTATTTCTTCTACGTTATTTTAAAAGAAATTAACGTCCTATCCTGATTATTATCATTATTCGTTAGTACGTGAGTACACATATAATAATAATAATAATAATAATATTTAAGAGAAATATTTATATCCATCTCATTTTCAGACTAAACACAAAATCGACCACATAATATTTTTCGGCAGTAACAAACTACTATAATATTATGTATTATATATGTACATAATATTATTTACGCGGTATTGTATACCATCATCGTACCGTGTAATAATAATATTATAACGTTATTATTATTGTACGATAATCGATTTGCACGTGGGCGAAGGACGTCTATTTTAATTTTTATTTTCATAACCGCCCGCCAAGGAAACCGGTTGTCGGACACGAGAGGAAAAAAAATAAGAGTATTTTTATGAGTACCTGCAGGGGTTTTAATCGAGGAGGAAAAATACATCTCTCCTCTAACAATTTTTTTATTTTTGAAATTGTACGTTAACATAATAATATATATATATATATAATACGATGAAGGATATTATATATTAATAAATAAAACAAAATATATATTATTTATTATAAAACAGAAATAATTCGTTTTCAAAATACGAACTGTTTATTTATACTAGTCGAAATTTTGCTTTTTTAATCATTAAAAATATGGAAATTAATCAATCATCCAACGGAAACACAGCATTTTCCTTTTGTAAACAGGTCTACGTACTCTCAACTCAACCAGAAAATTCAGACAAATGTGAAAAAAAAAAAATGAGAAACACGATTTTTGCTACGTAACGAGTGAAACTAACGGTTAAAACTCATCTATAGAGTATACGCAAACAGCGTGACAAGCGTCTTCTTAAAATATTTAAAATACTGCCAATCGGTGAACAAGGATCAATATATTATTTTATTACCCCAATAGCGTCTAAATTTAACCCAGAACAGTCATCGAAAATGTAATCTTTTTTCTGTTTTACAATTTGTTTTAAACATATTACATTCTGAATTAAGAGAGATATTAGGTAATTTAATATATTCTTTGATAAAATAATAGATTGAGGGGAAGTACCAACTGATATATAATATATATATATATATACACGCATTCCCAGATCATATTTCTAATTACCGAGTCGAGCACTGAACGCATCTATCATCGACTGTGTTAACGATTTGCATCTGGTGCGACGCGTAAATCTCGCGCCAACATAAGGACATAATTTAATAATATAAATATAGGATACACGCGTTACATAGTACACACAAATATTATATGGTTTAACGTATTTGCTGCGATGATGGATACAATACCACCAACACCAGCTGCGCAGTATTATTATTTAGTGACCTTATTTTATTTATTTATTTTTTGACAATTTACCCGAGTGGTAGAAAAACAAAAATAAAATTTTCCCATAGACCCCAATCACAATCTCAGTATCATGGTTTCAACGCTTGCTTTAACTATTGTATAGTGTAGTGCAGTGGTTCTCAATCTTTTTAGGACCACTACCCTAATTTTTCTTCAAAAACCTAACGCGACCCACATGGTTTTACATTTTTAGGGTAAAAAGATAGATCTTAAAAATCAAAATTTGGTTAATACTTTAATAATTTATTAATTAATCGGTGTATAGTAATGAATATAATGTTACAAATGTATGCAAATGTGCTACTTCATCATTTTCACAGTGGAGTTTGGTTAAAAACGTAATTTTTTGAGAATTTATATAGTGAATTTCTCGCGACCCCCCAAAAATTGACTCGAGACCCACCTGTGGGTCGCGACCCACACTTTGAGAAACGCTGAGATAGGAACGTTCGATGATTAACATCGTTAAAAACGATAAATCATATTTAATTTTAAATAGATTCTAACTAGAGTGAATTATTACTACACAAAAGTTTAAAGAAGTCGTTTTAACTTTTACTCTGTTCTCAATACAGTTTTACCGCGAACGAGAAAAAAACTACCAAAAAAAAATTGAATTATTTCATTATATACGGTACAATAAACAATTAATATTTAAAATTATTATCACAAATACCTACGGCTTGATGAAATGTATTTTTCATAGTGTAAAACAAGGGTTCTCAACCTTTTGAGGTTTATGCCCCCTTTTATACTATTGTATGAGGTCACGCCCTCCCCCTTCCCACTACTATAAGATTGGATTTTAATATGTTATTTAAAATATAAATACAGTCATGGTTCATGACTTTAATTATTAATGTTGGATATTATAATATGAATAAAATAGTTTAATAATATATTCTTCAGATTATTGAAAATAGTATTGTAAATTGTTACACAATAATTATGACCGATAATCGCATACCTACTTACAAAAAAAAGATAATAAAAAAACATTATATAGCTGATAACCATGAACAATATTATGTTTTGTGGTAAAATGTGGTTTCATGTGAATATTTTCACGCCTCCCTAGGGGAGGGGCTCCCCCCAGGTTGAGAACCCTTGGTTTAAAACATCATTTTGTATTATATTATCGTATACGCGCGCATATTGACGTTTATAATACGTAATTATTGGCTTGTTGTTTTCAGAGATGAGAGATTGAGCGCTTTGACTATAGACAACGATGCGAAAATGATTACAATATCCACTGGTCGACTGAGGCAACTCAATACAAATACGGGACTGTATTTAGGTGAGTTTCACTCAATACCGGTATTGGAATCGGATTGTTGTTTGTGTGTATTACATGAAGCGAAATTACTTTGCGAAGGACCTGCGCAAATAATATTTCCATTAGTAGCCTAAATAATAATAATAAACTGCGTAGAGAATCCGGAGCTGCGACAACATTCGCGTTCGCAAACGTTTAAATCATAATTCTAATTATTATAAAACCCCTCCCTTTTCGGGATAAACGGACACACGTTTGAAAAATCCCTTTCACTCGTATTTACCACTGAAATGAATATTTTGAGAGCTGAATCTTTTTCGAAATAATATCCACTCCAAACGAGTGGAAATTTGTTTGAAAAACAAAACACCGGTTATGATGGAGATTTCCACGACTAAAATTAAATCATAATGTTATTAAGGAAAGTTTAAATATATTGATTATTTTGTAAATTTAATTAACCATTTATAAATATTCATGCCGAAACGTCATACTTAAATACTAATAATTTCGTATTTTTCGACTTAACTTGAACAAATCATAAGATTGTGTTTATTATTCATCTCATAATTTAAATCGATTTTCATTCACACCACGGTCGGTCAATTACGTGTAATAAAATTGTATACGGCAGTGGTCTCAAACTCAAATTACCTACGAGCCAAAACGTAAATGTCCTTTTTTTTAATTTACTTGTATACTTAAAATTGAATTCAAAATGAAGGAAAATATAAAAACAATGTCCATTTCTCTAAATGCATTGTTACATAATTACTTTTATTATATATTTACTACAATTATGTATTAATAAAAGTATAAACAAAGAAATTTTTTGTTTTTATTATTATTTATTATATAATATTGAATTATTGTTATTTCAAAATTAAAGTTGAAAAAATATAACGAAATTTTAAACTTAATAAAATTTAAAAATATAATAAGAAATCTTAATTAATTAGGTACCTATTTATTTTAATTTTTGAGTTGCACTTGAAACTGACATCTAGGACACATAGGAAGGTAAATAGAATTAATAAAAAAAAAGTATGCATAGTTCCATTTTTTTTTTTTTTTTTTTTTGAAGCCTATCTTTCTCAGTCAATTTTACATTTCACCGGTTGAATACACAACTCACAACATTATAACCAACAAACTAAAATATTAAACACTAATTCAAAATTGTTCTGAATAACGACTGGTCACAGACCACAGTGAAATTAAGATGGGAATTTTCGAATGATTCATGTAGAAATAAATGAACGTCACATTATAATAATTATATAAATGCAAAAATAAATACATTAATATTTTTACAATTTTTTCGCACATTTTTGTATGAAATACATTTTTATTGCGGGCCGCGTGTTTGAGACCACTGGTATACAAGTATATTTTTTGTGAATGTGAACGAATTCGTTACAAACATAATATTATCAATTTAATTAAATTTTGCTTGGATATGAAACGCCGTGAAAATCAAAAATTTCAAAATATTTATTGATTTGTACACTTATTTAAAAAAGAAATTTCTAATTCCGTCGTTTTCATTGAATTTCGATTTTAACACCGACGCGCGACGACGTCGGCTTTAATTCACATCACATTTAATGAATAAACGTTAGGCCTATAACATAAATCACAAGTACATTATTGTTTAACCGGTAATATTAAAACGTTTAAATTATGTTCTGTTTAGCCAGCTAAATCTTTTATTACACCATCGTCAGTTTTACTATCATATTATATTTAATTCCCAGCGTTTATTTTTTGTTGTAATTCAAAACACGTTTTATTTGTAAAAATAAAATGTAAATTAAAAATATATCACCTATAGTAGTACAAACTAAGTATAGAAACTCAATGAAAATAAACCGAACACCTAAAATATTATTAAAAGCGCGTCTCAAAAGTTTTCATATATTTTTTTTCTCTCATTTGCACCCTCATCATAATATTAAAATATTATTTGAGACAAAAAAAAAATATATTTATTCAAACACGAGGACACAATCTTTGTTCTTTTATAAATTAAATTAATAGGAAACTAAAAAAAAAAAAAAAAAAAAAATTTAATATTCAAATCGAAAGTTTCATAACAATTAATTACGTAATTCTGATTTATGTTTGTTTTCAAAACTTTCTTCTCGAATTTTTAATTAGTTCTAATGCCGATTCCGCTTTTAAACGGTGGCGAGAGTGATATTGCGCGTAGGTGTTACATTCTCGGCGGCGATCGTCGCAGAGTAAAAAAAAAAAAAAATAAAAAAATCTTAATTTGTAAATACTAAGCGGGGAAAAAATAAACGAACAGGTGTTTTATTAATTTATAACTACAGGAATATTAAGCTTTTGCTTACCGAACGAAGCGAAAAAAAATCTATAAATAGGGCAAGGAACTTAGGGAATTTGAATAAATGTTTTTCAATGATCATTAAAAACATGGTTAAGTAATATTTAGAAGATTTTTTCATAATACATTAACAATTCATAATCATAATAGTTAAATCAATTTTTTTTTTTATCATGCATATTTAGCTCTTTTATATATATATATATATATCCACGTCATTTCGGATGGTTTCAACCCTGATCCTCATCAATTTTGTTCCTGATTTTTTTTTTACTCTAGGTTCTAACTAGCTCCAAAATCATCCCTAATTTTTTTAAGATTTTCCACCCCATTATAATCCTTAAAATGAAGAGAGAATAAAAACCAACTCCGACATCATTTAAAATTTTAATTTTTGTATTTTTTCCCCCCATTATTTCTGTGGCTGACAAGATAAACTGTGTTCTGAGTTCCAAATCGGATCACGATTAAAACCTTGTTAATAAATTTCAATAATAATAGGCATCAAAAACAAATGGAAATTTCGTTGAACAAGGTTGCAATCGAGATACCACTGAAATTTTAACAGTTTTAGTCTTTTGAGCTACAAAAAATATGAAAAAAAAAAAACTAGAATTTTAAATCATATCTAAGTTGTTTTGTGTTCTCCCTTCATTTTAAGGGTTGCAAAGGCGCGGAAAACTCTGTAAAAAATTAAGGGATGATTTCGGGGCTAGATACAATATAACAAATAAAAAAAAAAAATCAGGAGCAAAATCGGAGAGGGAATCAAGGATGAAACCTCCGAACTGATATAAAATATTATTTGACATTTGATTTGTTTGTAGACAAACTTAAAAAAAAAAAAGAAGAAATACCTCAATAGAATAAGATGAAGATTTAATGAGCGCAATACAAATTTTCATTTTTAAAGTTTTCGTTTTTTTTTTTTTTTTACAATGCGACTAAATTTTTTTCAAAATAATTTTTAAAAATTTTCTCATATTATTTTTAGAGCATAAATGAAAAAAAAATATATTTTCATATAAGTTTTTTTTTTTTCTGAAGCCATAAGTCCGTCGCTCTAAAAATAACAACAAAATAAAATACATATTATAAAATGTACACTCACGTGTCGCGCGTTCTGTGTTTGTTCTGCAGGCGGAACCGAAGACGTGGAAAAGTCGACCGGCAAGAAGTACAGAAAAGGGTTCGTCGGTTGCGTCTCGGATTTCGTTCTGAACGCGGATTATCAAGTGAAACTGTCGTGGTCCACCGGCACCGAACACGTTTGCATATCATAAAAAAAATCGTCGTCGTTACTACATACATACAACTATATTATTTTTCACTTCCGGCACTTGTGCGCGCGCACAGTACCTTGAGCTTAAAAAAGAGCAAAAAACGACGGCGAGACATCGACACAAAACCTCCCCGTGGTTTTAAACTTAAGAAAAATACTATAATAATATAACTAATGTGTTTTCCTAACGTTTGATACCTATATAATAGTCTTATATAAGTATATTATTAGTTAATTGAAATTCTGTTTTAGACTATTATTTTATTATTATTGTTATTATAATTATTATAATTTACGCGTTCGACCGAGAAACGACAGAGCTACTTGTTGAACTTGAATAAGCTTCAAAACGATAATACGTCATATTATTATTATGTTCGGTCTTACGCGAAAACATTATTATTATTATTATTATTATTATTAGTGATGGGCGCTTTTGAACAGTTTATACTATCGAACGCTATTCGATAGTTCAAGAAAACTATCGAATGCTATTCGAATATACTTTACATGACCAGGTTTTCCAATTTAAACTATCGAATAATTTTTAAATAGTTTTTACTATCGAATAGTTCGATAGTATTCACAATCCAATAGTTCAAATAGTATTTACTGTTGAATGGTTCAAAAGAATGTTTTGGTTTTATAAATTTGAAAAAATTATAAACCTAACGTAAGTAACATAACTGATAACTGGAGAAAAACTATCGATTAGTTCGAATTGTATGTAAAACTATCGAATAGTCCACTATCGAATAGTGGACTACTATCGAATAGTTCAATAGTGACTACTCGATAGTGACCATCACTAATTATTATTTATTATTATTTTACTTGTGTTTTTTTTTTTTTTTTTTTCGAATAGATCTTATTTACACGTTTTATCGCGCTATATGAGCCTATATAATATTATATACTTCACACGACTCCGACTCTCGGGAATCACGTTCGAAATCGGTCTGTAGCACATAATAATAATAATATGTCATTATACTATAACGATCGTATTTTCAAGCAGATAAAATAATGTTATTTATTTCCCATATTGCATTGTTCGAACTCTCTCTTTCGCATTTTCTACACACTGATATCCGTTTAAACAAAAAAAAAAAAAAAAAAATTACTTTCTTTTGTAAAATACATATTAAAGTATATAATAAAAACAGAGTTTAAATAATATATATATATATATATATATATATATATATATCAGTATATAGAATTTCTGAACGAGAATAATAATAAATAATAATGATAATAATATGTCGTAGAAGAAGAGAGTTTTAAAAATTTTGTCTGTGCGAAAAAACGGTTAAAACAAAATAATAATATTCAATGTGTTTAATGATTTAATATCGTACGCGGAACTAGTAAAACCAACACTTAATTTTTGATTATTGTTTATTTTCTATACAACGGTTTTGGACGAAAAATTTTTTTAAATATTTTTCTACACCGGTGAGACGTCACTATATATAAATAATATATATATATATATATATCGATTTTTTAGCATCAATCTTCCTGTCTTCGTACACAACGTGTCACTGTTGCGTGATATTTGCATAATATTAAATGTATTTGAATTTAGATTGTTTCCATTTATATGTATATAATATATACTTATATAAATTACAAGGTTTTTACGTACATATCTTAAAATTAGAAATACGAAATTGTAGACAATAACCCTTAAAATCATATTGGTGTTGTTTTTTTTTTACACACACATTATATTAAATAAATATAATATAATATAGAATCGAATATTGATAATATTAGTAAAACATTGTATTCATATAATTTTGCTAAGCTAAGACATCAAACAAATTAATTTCTAAAAAAAAAAAAAAACACTGTTGTAATTTTTAACTGTGTATTAATAATAAAATTGGCACTTGTTAACAATAATATTATAATATATACTACTACTATACTTTGTACTAAACTAAAGAAAAAAAAAAAAAAAAAACAAGTACATAATTCGTACAATATGAACATAAAAACACATACTTGTCAATTAAAATGTCCAAATATGATTAATAATATAATTTGTGTGTTAGAACGTATGTATTAGAGAATAACGCTATGTGTCAATAATAATTTTGAAAATACCAAATAATCTGTTGTTTAGTGATAAATTTAATATAAGTGACTTCTTGTGTACTGTATCTGATTGTCATCGTGTATATAATATTTTAGTGACTGATATTAAAATATTGAAATAATAAAATGTCAAATATTTTGACGATAATTTGTAAGTCTCATCGCACATTTCAAAATGCATATACTTTTAAAAAAAAAAAAGCGGACATACTTCGCACGATGGGTGTACTTCGCACGACATGTGGTATTCTCTTGACGGGCGTATTATATTTTAAAGAAACGATAAATCATTTCTTCAGTAAAACGATTCTGAACGAAGGAAG
>JAIPRM010000502.1:30029-54770 GCA_025469315.1 Stegophylla sp. TES_Ste_2020
ATTTTCACAGTGGAGTTTGGTTAAAAACGTAATTTTTTGAGAATTTATATAGTGAATTTCTCGCGACCCCCCAAAAATTGACTCGAGACCCACCTGTGGGTCGCGACCCACACTTTGAGAAACGCTGGTGTAGTGTACAAATTAACATTAGTCAGTGCTCTCTATCGACACCACGATGGTTGACACGTTATTTTAGCGGTTGCGTGCGCGCGGTACAGGAAAAAATACAGTTAATAACGTTTCAAAAACGGTAACTTCCCAACCGGTGAAGGTGGAAATAATTTAGTACGTGATCTATACGGTCAAAAACTGCAGTACAATAATTGAATTGGCTACAGTTTATCTGTTCTCCCTGATCGAAGTATTATTATGTTGTACAACTCACGATCAATAATCGCTACCAAGCGCAAAAATTTATCAAACTAATAATCTAAAAAGTCGGCCATGGGTATTTTCGCTCTTTGGGTGGGATGCTTTTGATGGGTGTATTGCATTTTAAAGAAACGATAAATCAATCTTTAATTCAAAGATCTGAACGGAGATACAATTATAATACACAATAATAATAATTTATTAGGTTATATTTGACAAATGTCAATTTGATAATGTTGAGTACTCGATAATCATTTTGTGTTTGTGTGTGTATTAGGTAAAATAATAAGATTTTATAAAAATATTATAAGTAGTATAAGCAATAAAAATCTATTTTTATAAATTTATAAATCAATAACAAACATTTAATAATTAGCATTTTGGTGTTCCTATGGCAATATTTGGGTATTGAGCTATATTTTATAGATTTAACATTTATTTTTAAATGATACAGTCCAACAAAATATTCTATTTTTTTCAAATGTTCAGTAATTGTCCAATATTATTATTTTAAAACAAAATCATCCAAGTCCATTTTCATTAATAGGAAATTATTTATAATATTTAATATTTGATATTCGTAGTAAATTTTCCGATTTTTCAATCAAAACCTAGTTAAATTTTTAATTATTCATCCATATAAAACTTTCTTTCCCCAAAATAATCACCATGTAATTTTCATGAACCAAGTTATCGAACCAATTATTTTTTATATGCTTTGAAGTGTGTAACATTATGTTAAACTAATGAATTCTGCCAAAATGTTAACTTCAAACAGAAATAAAAAAATAATTGACTTACGATTTTCGAGATTTTTACAGTACCAAATTTTATGAAATAAAAACTTACAAAAAAGGAGAAATTTCCATTTTTTTCAAAGTTTTGTAATTATCTCAAAATTGGTTAAATGTTTTTGAAAATTTTATAAAGTATGCGCGTGACTATTTTTAGTAGTTTGTATAAGTTTCAAGTTTCTAAATTCATTATTTTTGAGTTGTTAAAAATGAAGTTCATAAAAATTCAAGTTATGACGTATTTTAGTTTTTTTCAATTTTTGAGTAGTTTTTGCATGCGCTTAGAAAAATTATTGAGAATTTTGAAAAATTAGCTCTTTAAAGTACTATCTGGTCGCGATTTTGGATCTTTAAAGTAACTGATCGAAACTTTTGGACAAGTATTTTTCTATAGGCACGAAAAAGTGTTTGCAGAAGAAGAAAAAACAAAAATAACACTTAACATCATTGTAAAAACATAAGCTTCTTCGCTTCACTCAGAATTTAAAAAAAAAAAACAAAATAAACCTTTCCGTTTATGTGTTTGTTCTCCGAACGCAAAACTTTAACCTCCAACTGTGTTAATATAAAAATTAACTGTGATAATAATTGAAAAACAATATTAATCTTGGCATATGGATTCCAGATGTCACGAGGTCGTTCACGATTTCAACCACAGGACTTGACTGGAAAGTATTTCAAACGACAAACACGAACTTCGACCCCGAAAAATAAGTGACAGATCGAACAAGAGACGCATTTGTAAAATTATTAACCCGGTAAAATCAATAATAACCGATTTCGAATCGATTCTGTGACAGCCATCGGTTGGGTGGGTTTGTGACCTCTGGCCATGAGGGATAGGTCAAACGGGCAAAAGGGCCCGAAGGCAACTAGCTCCCAACATTAATGTGTACAAGTTGACTGCCTTTTAATTTTTCTGAATACCTCTTTAAAATCGTTGCGAGTCAAATTTAATACTCACTTATTTATGTCGACTATGCTTCAGCAAAAACAATGTGTTTGGTCAAGCAGCAGGCTTTGGGTTTTTTTTTTTTTTTATAAAAATTTATTCTAATGCTTTACATGAGATGTTTATGATATTCTGAATCAATTATGTCTATAATAAATATTATATTAGGTGAGAGTTGAATTTGATGTTCATAGCCAATAAATGATTTTCCACATTATTTTTGTGGGCATCATAATATAAAATACTAAAACCTAAAATTAGTACGACCAATCAGGCTAGATATGGCCAATTTTAGCTACACTATGCATTAATTAGGTAGTAAATGAATATTTAATTTGCGTATAATAAATTATTTTTAAGAGCATATTGAATAAAAAACAAAACATAAAAAAATAATGAAAATTTGCTCCGGCTTTTTGTACCTTAATATTCAGTTTTTTCCCCTATTTCTGATGATATACACTAAATGAGAGTTATATGCAACGCTCAATGAATAAAATATGTGTATTATATTTAACCCACATAGTCAGTACGGAAAGTATTTGAATTTTTCACTAAACCACATAGCACGTTGAATAAGATGCACAAGGCAGTCAACTTGTTAACAAGATGATAGAGTGATAAAAATTGAAAGCCCGAGAAAAATTAATATTTTGTTTTCCTTCGGGAGAGAAGTCAGGTAAATTATAAATAATGAAAGAAACGATAAAAAAAAAATAAAGCGACCGGCTAGCCCGCCCGATTAAACAATTAAAACCAATAAGTTTCAATTATCTCGCGAGCATTATTCACGAGTTGACTGCAGTTGACGACAGTTTATCTGGGCCCCCCTCCCGCCCGCGATCCCGTGTGGCTACGAAGTGAGCATCTCCCCCTCCTGCTCCTCCGTTCTCGCACACCCCCTTACATCCCGTCATTCGTAGTCGCGTCGCTGGTAAGTGGAAAATAAAAAAAAAACCGGTCTATTAAAAAACATAATGTATAATAATAATACTAATAATATGTAGGTACGTTTTTTTATTTTTTTTTATATTATATCATATTGACCGCGACGTTTGCATACCACGCATGTTTAGTAATCCGTATACACACACACACACATAATATACGAGTTCATCATTCAATATGCGGGTTTTATAATATAGTTTAATTATTATTATCTGTAACGACACAACACGCACGAAGCCACGCCACAGCCGCTCAGACCCTCCTAAAAAACACACTACTACTATTCCGTGTGTGTAATAATAATACGACGACGACGTGTCCCGTCACTTAAGAAAATAACCGTCGGCCACGCCACTCTATATACATTTAGTACACTCGGCATCTTTATAGATGATAACATTGTATTTTATATTATTATTATTATTATTATTATCATAATATGCTGCTACCACAGACGAAACCATTGTATGCGTCCGCCGACCGAGTGTATAATATAATAATATAATATTATTATAATACGAGGTCGTCGTTACCCGCGTCACCGTCGCGCCTTCACGCCACAACAGACTTGTTCACGTCGTCGTCCCTTTTTTGACGGTTATACGAACGGACGCGCGCGGCTAATGTCAAGCGGCGACACATTAATTATTATCAAAAACCAAACGGGTGCGACTAAGGCGGCGGCGGTGGCGGCGGGGGCTGTGTGAAGGAAGAAATCTGTTTGGAACGTTTATTCTTGCCAGTGTTGATCGTCGTTTTAATTATTATTCAATCCCGTTTAAAACGCGAGGAATCCTATTATGTCTCCAGGATTAAGAATTCAAAATTTTACAAAAAAAAGGGTCGAGTGAAAAGTATCAGTTTCATAAAAATTTTAATTTTAAACCCTTCGATTGTTATCAGATTTCTACTGGATTAAGAATTAAACATTTTAATAAAAAAAGAATCACAAAACACGAGATATTTCCAATATTGTTTATATATCCCAAAAATGGTTAAGCTTTATTAAAATGTTTTTCAAGTTTCTAGTAGTTTTGGAATTACGACCAATTTTCATAAAAAAAATCTATATTCTACCGTTTTTACTTAATTTTCTCGGTAAAAACGCGTTGGCAAAAATAGTACGAATTTCGAAGTACCAAACATACAAAACTTCTACAGGAAATCTATGCTATACGTACTGACACGAGCATTTTTTCGAGTACAAAAGTTAAAAAATAATAATAAACATCATCGAAAAAACCACTACATACAAGAATCTAAATTGTAATAATTAATATAATTGTTTTTTAAATGTTTTTAAAAAATGTTCTCAATGAATTCTATTTTGTGATTATAACTCTTAACATATGGAGACCAAGAACATTCCAATTAAGGTCCCAATAATGGGCGAGAATAATTAATTGAGTGTAATTAAAATGCAATGACGACAATATATATATATATATGCGGAATCTAAATATTATAAGACGAATTCGGATAGTAAGTGACATTAAATTACTTTTTGAATAGGTAACTAAAACTCTAGACTAAAATCAATTTTAAAAAGCCGGACATACTTCGCACGACGGATTCTCATGACAGGTTTATTGAATTTTAAAGAAACGATAAATCATTTCTTCAATAAAACAATTCTGAACGAAGGAAGTTAATAATATAAAAAATAAATGAGAAAAAAAAATGTTAGAAAAATGTCCAAAATTTTTTTTTTACATTTTCAAAATTTTTTTGTGCCAAAATCTTTCTTATATTATTTTCTATCTATGTTTAAATTTTCATATAGTTCGGATCAAAAAATTATGGTTTCCGAGTCGTTTTTGTAAAATTTAGTGTAGTTTTTTCCAAAAAAAAATTGAAGAATTGAGATATTCAAAAAATGACCTGTCTAAAGTACCATCTAGAGGCAAATCCGGTTACAAAAAGGACAAGTTGGACAAGTATTTCCATACGAAAAATTGTACACAGAAAAAAAAATAAACATCATTGTAAAAACACTAGCTTCTTCACTTCGTTCAGAATTTTAAAAAGTGACATACTTCAAGCGTTGAGAACTCCAATCATGTGATTAATGCTAAATTAACAAGGGATACCTACGTCAGTTACGATTATAGAAATTGGGATATGACGGGTTACTATTATATCAAGTGGGGGTACCAATAAATTAATTATAATATGTGTATTACGTGAAGACGTAATCATGTGTGAAACACAAGCGCTTAATGCAGGATACGAACTGAGGTTACGGCGGATAGAATAGTTTAAAACGAGTAAGCTGTTAGAGACGCACAGGTCATATTCGCCGCTAACGTATCAAGTGACTTGGAAAGTCGTAAACAAGGGGCACACACATTATTAATCTTCGTCAAAATACTCGAGTGGGCGACGGAAAGAATATTACATTTTAGTTTCCATTATTCATTTGTCTATTTTAAAAGAAGTTGACACACTCGCAAAGAATCGCACAGCGAAAGTCAAGAGCAACAGGAAAATCGCGTACGCCTACTAACTAGTCAGACCATCAACGTAGCGAAACTCGACGACTGCAATATTAATGATTAATATAATAATATGTAACAGGTTGTTACTTCGCACGGTTCGTGTACTGTGGTCGTGTAATTCATCATACAGCTACTGTATAGTAACGATATTCATATTTATTATGCACTAATCGTGTACCGCATAAATTACTCACCTTGAACTTTTCCACTCCTTCTCCGACTTGCTCGATGACACCGGAACATTCAAAACCCAAAATGAACGGAGCTTTTGGCAGAGACTCGATAGCGCCTTGTCTAGCCATTAAATCTTGGAAATTCAAACCACTGAGAAAAAAAAACATTAAGATTAAAATATAAATTAAAGAAAAAATAAACATAATGAACAGAGATAGATTTGCATAAATAAGCCATTTTGCGTCATTGCGTGTTTTTTCTTCTCTGTGTATAATAATAAATGCAAATCTCGAGAGCGCGCGCTTTTGTTGTCCTTAAACGATAAACGTTGTACCATTATGTTATAGTTACTGAGACCGGTGAAACTATAATATACTTTAATTCGCAGCATTTGCATACAGTACACAATATGAAAACATATCAGTTTGATGGCGAAAAAAAACATTTAATTGAAGATTAATAAATCTGACCCACGTCTGCCAAAAATAATGCGTTTTCCATACACAGAGTAATTAAAACTGATTGATCGATATTAATAATTTGTACGCGCTTTAATTTAATCAAAACCATGGTCGTATAGTTTTTTAAAAACCTTTTAAAATAAATTTCCCCGACAGAATGGCAAAGACGTGACACATTTTCGATTCGGGAAATATCTGGAGGATTTTCATAAAAATGTCAATGGAATAATAATAAAAAAAAAAATTCAATATAATAATATAGTTTCAGTGTCCAAGAGGAAAATATTTTTAACAAAACGTATGGTTTTGTTTAATATTAAAACACCAAAATATCGTCCGTGTTTCGTTTTCAAGATGGTATTATTTTCTTTTACACGTGTATCGATTTCAAAAAAAATAAAAAGTAAATACCTACTCGAAACAACATTCTCGCGGGCGACTTTCCAATCACCAACAGCCGTCCGTAGGTAATATAATACATATAAATATACGGACAATACAGAGTGCATTAAATAAATATATACTAGGGGGGTGGACACAGAACACATAGCATTCAATAATATAAATATATCGATAACAATAATAATCTAATGTAATGGACACGACATAAAAATAACAATAATAATAATAATAATAATTTCCGTGTAAATCGAAATCCACAAAGTACGTATATATCACACAAATGGGTAGTAGGCGTGGTACAGGCAAGGGCGTAGGTATATATTTTGAATGGTAGGGGTTCAAAAGAAAAATATTTGACTGAAAGCATAAGCGCTACCGAACAAGAATTTTGAAAATATATTATGCAATATCAAAATTATGTTAATTAAAAATACAGGTAATTTTTCATAATTCTAACAATTTTTTTCAAGCATAAAGAAAAATTAGCGGAAATTCGAAAAAATCATGTGATAAAAATCGTTTTTTCCTAATTCATTTTAGTATTATTTAGTATATAGATACTCCAAAAATGAAGATACTAGGAACTTTAAGATATGTTTACTAATAAAATACATATAGTATTTTTCGAACCAAAGAATGAATTCGAAAAATCTGGAAATATCTATTTTTTTCTAATACAAACTAAAATTCCAATAGAATTCGGTAAAATACAGGAGGATACATAAAGAGTAGCCGACATATTTACAAGCTCTTTTTTACATAGGTACCTATTGAACATTTTAAGACGGAAAAAAGTGAAGCAAGTGATAAGATACTAAATACTATAAGTATATATTTACAATTGAATCTTTAATATTTGATACTAAAATTAGAATTGAAAATACGTTTTTATAAACAAAAAAAACCTGTTATTAATATTTTATAAATCAATGGGAGGAGCTGGAACCCCTCAAACCTCCCCCTACCTACGCCTATGGATACAGGTACGCGAAAATGGAGTTATTTATTAGATATTATTGTTATAATATTTTTCCTAGTTTATGTTAACTCCCCCAAGCAGTCAATTTGGACGATTGAAAAATGTAATCCATTTATCGTACTATAAATATAACACGGAGGGAGGGGGAGGTATATAATGTAGTTTTAGATAGATAAACAAGGTGATTCGGCGACGCGAAACAGTGGCGACAGTCGACGACTCCAACAACAACCGTTGTTTGTAATCGGATTTTAAAAGCATGACTCTGCTACTAGTCGACGCCACGTCATGTCGCCGTCGTGCACTACAAATCCGATAGGACGGAGGAGGATAGGTGGGTGACACACAGCAAAACGATACAACAACGCTATTATTTCACCCCGTCCTTAGGCGGCGGCGGCGTCCCGATTTTCATTTTATTATCGCCAGACAATATAATGAAAAAAAAATAATAATAATAAAATAAAATAAATACTCGCGCGGCGTCGGCGATCCCGCGAATTCGACGGGGGAATTTGAGACGGTGGCGACGACGAATTCGTCGTCGCGTGACCGTCGGTAGTTTTTATAATAATATGTACTAATATAACGTGTTGTACTACAGAGAGAGTAGTAGGTCGACGGCAGTGGGCGAAGAACATCCCCGCCGCCCGGGCGCCATCAGTCACCGACGGCAATAATAATAATAAAATTGTAGTTGGACATACCCATATAATATTATTATTATTATTGTGTTTACAAAAAGTAGTTAGGTGTGTACAAAAGCTGCGAGTACCCTTCTAACTCAGTGATTCTCAACCGGGGTGCGGCCAAAATGTTTGAATTATAATTTTTGAGAAAAAATAATTTTATGAAAATATAATGTATGTGTATAATAGCCTAAATTATATAAAACCAAGTGTTTTATTTTTTTATAATTTGTAGAAATACTGTAATGTTTTAATTGGCATACTAGTTAGAAAAATTACCTCTTAAAAGTACCATCTAGAAGCAAATCGTGATTCAAAAAGTTGCTGGTCGAATCTTTTGGACAAGTATTTCTATATACGAAAACGTGTACACATAAAAAAATAATAATAATAAACATAATTATTGTAAAAATACTAGCTTTCTTTTTCGCTACATTCAGAATGTAAAATCTATTAATTTGTTTAATAAAATATAATATAAGTAGGTATATACTATTTTGCCACTTTTGGTTATATCTAGCTAAAGAAAAAACAAAATTACAAATTATAAATATAAATACACGATATATTAATATAGAGTATCGATTTTAGGGTTTTTTGGAAATATATGAGGTGCCGTGAGTTAAAAAAGGTTGGGAACCTCTGCTCTAAACTACTATTAGTTGGGTAAACGGAGTTCGAGTACAGGCGATATGAGGGGATGTCGGCGGCGGCGGCGACGTTCGCGTGCCGGAAAAAACCGTATTTGTCTGTGACGCCGACGTGTCTAGACGTGTTGCACAGTCACGTAACACGATTGTCGCCAACAGACGGCGGGCGACACACACAATAAATGCACGTCGCCTACGTGTACTAACTAACTATTATCGTTGTACAATTTATTATTATTATTACGTTCATTACTATTGGATTATTATTATTATTGTCGCCGTTAATAAATAATATAAAGTCCTCCACACACGATGATGACGTCGTGTCGTTGATTGTCGTACACGCGCGTGCATATCGAATAATATAGTAGTAGGTAATTACTAATTAATAACTAGAGCTCGGAAGTTATATAGCAGCTAAAAAAGGAAAAACATACGAGCAAATATGCAAAAAAAAAAGTATTCAATAAATGTAAAAAAAAAGCCGGACATACTTCGCACGATGGGTGGTATTCTCTTGACGGGCGTATTAAATTTTAAAGAAACAATAAATAATTTCTTCAGTAAAACGATTCTGTTAATAATATAAGAAAAAAAAATGTCCAAAATTTTTTTTCACAATTTTAAAATTTTCTTGCGCCAAAATCTTTTTTATAGGATTTTCTATCAATGTTTAAATTTTTATAAAATTCGGATTAAAAAATGATGGTTTCTGAGTCGTTTTTGTCAAATTTTGAGTAGTTTTTTCCAAAAAAAAAATTGAAGAATTGAGAAATTCAAAAAATGACCTCTCTAAAGTACAATCTAGAAGCAAATCCGGTTACAAAAAGTTACTGATCGAAACTTTTGGACAAGTATTTCCATACGAAAAATTGAACACAGAAAAAAAAAATAAACATCATTGTAAAAACACTAGCTTCTTCACTTCGCTCAGAAACTAAAACGGTAATTTAGTACGTAAATATTAGGTACAAAAACAAATTTAAAATAAGGAAAATACATCAACATAAATTTAATTAAAAAACTGGCAGGAGATGGCATTTAGAATCTAACTGGACTGAAAACATAGTTAAAAAAAAAAATTATTTTCAGTATTTTTGAAGTCAAATACGAAATAAATATATGTCTATCATAATACCGGTCAATCAAGTTGTTGCATTAAACCAATATTTTATATGTTAAGAAAGAAAAAAATCAATTTTTATTGGAAATTATTAAATATGAAAAATATGCATTTTAAAGTTTCGATTTTCTAACTTACTCAGATTTCTAGCTTGATCTGCTATAAATCGAGAGCATGTTCAACAACAATATGCAACTCCCCTAATTTCCGAGCTCTAGTAATTAATAGATCGATTTATTGATTATTTATCGATTTATTTATTTGTTTATTTATTGATAGATAGAAATCGATACATTATAATATAGAACAGAGGTATTCGCACAGCCGATTCGTATAATTTAAGGGGTTGAGAGTGTTTTGGTCAGGAGAGCAGTCGTAACACATACCTGTGGGGGAATTTGGCCGTGTGGTAGATGCAGGACACGATAATAATGACCAAATTAAACCAAGCAAATACCGGCGGTATTGCTGTGAGTATTATATCATAGGAATTCGGCTAAGTCGCCTCCCAAAAATAATTTTATTTTTCATCAAGATTTCATAGTCTGTGAGATATAATTATCACACATACACAGTTGAGAATAAACTATTCGGTTAGGAAACGATAAAATATTGCGATGACGTGTCTACGGATGACTAAGGGCGGAAAGCTATATATAATATTGTAGTTCGGCGTGTGCCGAGCAAATGGCGCCACTTCGTCATCGCGTTAAATTTTTTATACTTTTCCAATACTCCTTAAACACTTAATATGACCCCCATAAAAAACGAATAATTAAATTCTGCATTTAACTACGGGAAAATAATACTATAAACTTACCACCTTATTTAAATAATAATACAACACAGCCATTAATACAATAAACAGTCACAATTCACTTTATGGAAAAAAATAACACTTAAGTCAAATTTGCTGCTATTATACAACATAATACATAATTTACTACTACCCCAACCTAGTAGGTAAGAGGCTCTCTGGGTTGTAATTTATATTCTGCAAGTATTTAAATACATTTGTCATTATGTAACAATTGAAATAATGGTCTTCGACAAACATTTTTTTCATATACCACAACACTATTTAATTTCAATCAAAACAATTCAATTCATATTTCAGTTGGAAAATATCAAATCGTATCATCAATATATTATTTTAGACTCCAAAATAGAAAAAAATAATATTTTGGTACTTGAGGTATGATGTAACACACGTGATATTATTATTATTACCCACTGTTTTCGTAAAAACATATAATTTACTGGGATATAATTCACGAGGATATAATTTAAAGAAATTAAAAATAAAATAACACTCCTTTAATAATAGGATAATTGAAAAAAGTAGCATTACGAAATATATAAAAGAAATTGCAATAAAAAAAAAATGCACTTAGTACTGATACCTATTACCTAATGTGCAAAAGATTTTTTAACAAAGTTTAAATTAAAATCATAGATTTTTTCATTAAAACTGTGAAAGGTTTCTGTGTAAAAAGCAATTTAATAAAAGTAGAAGACCGAGAAAATGCACCGAGATGATTGGAACAATAAAATTATTCATTTTAAATTCTGAGCAGAATATTTTTATATTGTATTTTATCGGCGACATGAAACAGAGAAAATATTAATATAATATATAATGAACATTTTTCCTAATTCAATTTTAATGTATTTTTGGTATCAACGTGGTACTTGTATTTTCGTATTTACTTAATTACATAAACAGACAATTTTCTGCTTAGGTGAATTTTACGAAATCAATTATTTTTTAGTTATTTAATCCGATAATAATCTCTGATGCTAGACTTAAAACGTTCAACAAATCCTAAACTAAAAATACAATTATTTGTGACCGAACTCTCAGAATCGTTTTACACTGATATATCATTGCTTTCAAATTTAAATTAATATCACTCAGAGTTATGGTGCGACAGATCGGCTAATCGTAAAAAACCTCTCCCGCAGTTCCACTATTGTCCGACCCGCTTTATCTTATTGATTTAGGTATAATCATCTAATTTCTTATAGGATTATCTCAACCAGTCCTTCTAATTGATATGTCACTGTTTGTGACGTTTGTGTATAGTGATCATAATTTATATTAAATTGCATTTGATAAAATCAAAAAAAAACATTTTAGAACTTGTTACCAATGTGGCACAGTGCAGAGTTCGGTTAAAAGAGGTGTATTACAAACATTTATATACGGCCGATCCACTCCGTGTAACAGAAAGTGATGTTTTTATTTTTATATTTTTTACAGTTATCAAGTATAGGCCCGTGTCTTTTTTTTTTATTAAATATTATCCATATCACGCACTAGAATATTATTAAACTTGCCTAAAAAAAAAATGTTTGATTTCGATACCTGGACGCAATCTGTCTTTTCCCTCGAAATAGGGATTTCAACACCACCACCACCACCACTACACTCTCGTTATCCCATTAGGGCCGTTGTTTGATGAAGAGATGACGTACGAGTAATTAATATCAAGTGTGCGGCGGTGACGGCGTTTCTGAATGTTTTCTTTCTGGACACAACACACACTCACACCGCGTGACGACGTACGCCGTGATCATAAATCATTTCGTAACGCTTTTTACTTTGAGTCCTGATGTGTCAAACTATGACGAAAAACACTTAAAAGAGATTAACGGCCGCCACAGTGGAGTGCGCCGAACACTAAAAGCTTAGCTACGTGACGACGACACGAGGAGATTGCGTTTTCGTTTCAGCCAAGCGAAACGTGCGAAAAAGTCACAAAACTGTAATTAGGGCTTTGGAAATTATTTAATAAAACTACTCGGTAAAAAATGAATTGAAGACTTACACTAAAAAATAACTTTAAAACTACATTACAATATCGATTAATATAGGTATTGAAAAAAAAAAAATTTTTTTTTTACCTGATATTTTAAAAACATTTTGCAGAGGAAATATTTTATATTTTCCACCCAATAAATGTATTTTGTATACCATTATTATTTATTTGCGTCTGAATCATTACAACAATAGAGATTTTTTCATAATATCATTTACATACCCAAATAAATATGAAATAACAATTTTGAAAAAAATGTAAATTTTAGTCGTCGACCATTTATTTTTGAAAAGCACACGTGTCATGGGCTAGCGGAGTAGGGAGGGGGGAAATATGCAAATGCGACAAATTCCCAGCCTTAATTAAAAGCATTGACTTGCGACACGTGCAGAGTTTAATAATAATAATATTTAATGTTGTTAACCCAGTTGTTTTCGTCGTTCCAATTATTATTTATTCGGAAGTAAATTTAATCCACCCGAGAGAACGGCAACAGCAGCACAGCATTATTTTCGAATGATCGTTAGACGAACGAACAACTCAGTTAACCGTGACTTTTCTCCTTGTTGTCTATAACGAAAAACTATCGTTTCTCCAAGGAAATCGTGTATGACGGAATGAATGAATCGGAAAACGAATGCAGATTTCTCTTGGCTGTTTCTTTCTCGAAACGTGTACTGGGAGAAAACGACATTTTTTTTCCTCAGTTTTTTTCACTCCGTTATTTACACTATCTGTACGACATATATTCGTGATCAACTCGAGGAAACAAATGAGAAGGACTTTATTTTGGACACAAAACAGATGAGGTCAAACCCTTTCGGTAGTATTCATTGTGGTTTAGAAACACGAAGCGAACACGAAAGGTATAATTCGGTTATTATTACGAACACACGGGATTATCAAAATTGAAAATACCGTGTTTGTTTAGTTTACTATTATAAGGATTTTATATGTCTAACCAATTTTTTTTTTTTTTGTGTTTGTTATCTGTAATATGGTGTTGATTGTTGTTCAAAGGACCCGACCTCATTTTATTATTATTTTTTTCTACGACAACATTATTGTTTATTAGCCTAAACTAATACACTATTTACAAGGAGAAAAAAAATATTCCTTTGTGTTTACACACGTGGTGACATGACAATATAAATCATCTGTTCGGAATCCCGGGCATCGTCGGCCAAAATCATTACATTATTGTTGAACACAGTAAATTAAAAAAAAATTAACCATTGAAATTCGTACTGAGGTCAAAAACCTGTTTTTATTTTCTCTTACATAATGTTCCATCACGAAAATAACCAAGATTTCGGTGTCTTTATTCTCGCAGAGGGAAAATACCATGATAATGACAGTGACCCTTTCAAGTTCAATATACACATATTATTTAAAACTTATTGTAATTTACCAACGAAGCAACACAACGCGATGTTACGAAAATGCATGAAAAATAATAATATTCGATAATCATATTTAGTCAACAATATTCATTATTTATGATACAAGTGAAAAATAGTTTTTATTTAATTAATTTTATTATCAACCAAACATGCACGTATGACATTGAACTCTGAATGATCCATATATAGAAAATAAACATTAAATTTTATCAGAGAGAAAATAAAATTATAGATTACTATTTACAAAAGACCAAACAGAAACAAAGTTCAACGATTTTGTTCAACATAATATTCATTACACGGTTATCAGTAATGCGACATCTATACATTATTTTGGTCAACGGTCAAAATAATTTATTAGTTTATTACATAATATTGTTACAACATCGAACCGAGTCCTTATTTAATTATTCTTGGAATGTATTGTTAAAACATTAGGTATACCAAGAGAAAACTATTAATTTTAAACATATCTTTTTTTTCTCTAACTGAAATACTTGGAAACAAAACTGTTAATATTAAATAAAATATACATAATATTTTTACCCTCAGAACTTTACTATTATTTGAATGTAATTTCAATGTTTCACTGTTGAATAAAATTGTTCATGAAATATAAAATCATTTTAATATTACCTATGTAATATCAAAACGTAAACGTATTATAATATATTAATCCCTCATAATATAATATACTTTTTCAGAATTTGTTACCAAGAATTAAACCTGTTTTAAAATGTTATTTTTATCCGAGTGGAAATAGATTTTTTTTATAGTTACGTAATCAAAATATGTAAATAAAAATAAATAAACATGAACACGTTTAAAGAAAGATTCTAAAATTCCGACGTACGCACTAAATGAATGCGTTTCATAGGGTTTTATATGTTAAACACAATCAATAATGAAAGTCATACCTATACAGATTTAAATTGAAATGACATTATTCAAACTGTAAGTATGTCTAAAAAAAAAAACCTCCGTGATAAATAACAAATACATACAATAATTGAAGATATAATACACAAGGGAAAAGATTTAAACAAATTAAATTAATTATCGAAGCTTATAGTACCTATAGCAACTACATTATATAACAATACTGTTTGTAAGTATGGAATCGAGTCATCGAGACGGACATTTAAAATGTGGCGTTTTAAACAAAGCAACACAATATTAATTATTCGATAATAGATGTTTCAAATAGCATACAAATTGTCTAAAAGATGATACCGTACTCGATAAAACATATTTTAAATTTCATTTTAAAAATTTTAAAAAGTAGTTTGTATTAAATATTGGTGATAAATGTTAATTTAAAATAATTTATTAATATGGTAAGTATAGTATAAAATTGTCATTAGCCAAATATTGTACTACAAATAAAACAAATATCAACCGTGCAAACACATATTACACCGTAATTTATTCGACGAATGTTAGGTATTTTCACATAACCAGGGAATTCCTTCACGATTTCTAATAACACATCCCTGCGACGAGGCATTTTATCACATCCTCTTCCTTTATAATAAACGCACGAATAGTTTTTTTTTTTTTTTATACACGATAAATCCCCCTTTTGGTTATACGTTTTGTGTGACTAAACCTCCTAGTGTGATTTTTGCTACAAATGGTTTTCAGTATCTACCAGAGGAAACATATTGAAATCAGACCACATTGAAACTGGGTTTTAGTTAAAATGAATAATGTATGTTTCAGGCATAATAATAATAATAATAATAATAATATAATAAATACAACAATAATCCTATTTCCAATAATAAAGGCGGTGCACAAACCGAAACGACCTTTCCATTCGGAAGGGTAAAAACAGAGTTGTCGAAATGAGAAATTGTTAAAATATTTTTCCACCCACGGCAAAATACTGAAGTACTTATTGTGTGACACACGAGATATAAAATATCCATAACATATTGCCCTACATAAACGAGTAGTTTTCGTAGAGTTCGACGGTGTATCCGTTTCGAATAAATTGCGAGTTTTTATGTAATCCGTTTATTATGTTACATAAAGTAGTTTTATTCATTCGTTATCTCCGCCGCCTAGGAATGCGTCGTGTAGGAAAAACATACCACAAAATAAATATTATATATACATAATAAATAATAATAATAAACACGATAAGTGCTTATGTTACAGAGTCATCGAATTCCATAAAAAGAAAAAGGGCTAGGCTCGAACAACAAGCGTGATAATACTTTGAATTGGGGTGTGTGCATGTTTTCTACATCGATCGCGCGTGGCGCACATGAAACGCATTACAAAAATAGTATCCCCCCGCCTCCTACCCATCGACTAAAATCGGACGATCGGGACGAGCGATAACATGTTTTTTTTTTGTGTCTTTGTGAGAATACTTGTGGCATGGACTGGATGACTAACGTTTTATTATATACGTCCGAGAGACACGCAATAAAACACAAAATTAGAGAATAGCTTTCTCTCGCATTTTAAGTAATGTTTAAAAAACCAGAAAATCGTATCACACTTATTCGATTTATCGTTGGACGACAGAGGTTTAATGAAAAATGGCATTTTTTTTTTTGAGAACTACAAAACATTGAAAATAAAATATTACATTTATTGCTATCAACACTACTCGCATCAGTTCACCACTTCATCGATTTCGTTTTGAATCGCATATCGTAGCCATAAAGGCAGATAAGCAATTTTGTAATATCTTTTATCTTTTTCATGAATATTTTCGTTTATTATTAATTATATCCGATCGTACCACACGAGAAAAACACTAAATATTATAATATCCAGGCCAACAATTAAATATTTAATCACCGATATAACAATATACTTGAGGACTTCGTAACATTTGATCATTTTATTTTATTATTCAACAACACGAAATTACTATTTCCAAATAACCAACTATAATAGTAATTAAATATTATCAGTTTAGTCGATAATTGCATTTGTTGAAAATGATCATCCACCTATAAACAAGTCCTGCGCCTCATGTCTATTAAAAAAAATATGACGTTTTAAAAATGTGTCCATCAATTTCGTCAACCCTCGTCTTGGGAAAGGATCGAGTAACAAGATTTATATACAACGTGTTCGTGGAGGCGTTCGACGACGACGTGCAACAGGGGACCGCGGCGAGCGGCGCGAATAACGGGCGACAGGGTGGCGGCAGCGACTAGTGCGCCGCCGCTGCAGCTACTCTAGTACTACCACTACATACTATTATTATATACAACTACTAGCAAGTCACACAACTATATAATACATTCAACTTGTTGATCTTTTCGCAATTGATTGTACGCCACACGTTGAGACGAACCCGTTGCCATCAGTCGAACCATTTTTACTTTTTATTTTTGCAACATGTGTTTGTCGAGAATCCCGGCGGCAGACTGTATATTTAAATTAAAAAAAAAAAAACGTACGCCCAAACGTCTGACTAAAAAAAATTTAAACTATTCATACAACGTACTTAATAAATATTATACGTATACATCGCGTTATTATAAATTAAGACGTGATTAAGCTCTGGAAAAACCGGATTTTATTCACATAATAAAATATGAGATACCAGATATTATAAAATACGGTATCAATAATTAATATTATGTATCACATTTTATTTTTGGCCAAGTCATTATGAAAGGATTTAGCTAGAGTGGCAATAATATTATAGTTTACGACGCGACGACGGGCAGCGGACGATATTTTATTTTTCATTCCGTCTACATCAAATTTACGACTCGTCCACGAGGCGTTTTTCCAAATATATTTATTATTATTTTGTGTTATCAACGGTGCGGATATTATTTTTAAAAATACGAATGTGTTCATAAATATTATAATATACACATAACACGATCACTACACACACACACACACACACACACACTATACTCGTCAATAACGACGACGATTAACGATGGACGAGTTTAATAGCCAACGGTTTCCGTACGTGATCCTAAAAATACATCGTCGAAACCGAGCGCATCCGGTCCACCGCGAACGTGAAAAGAGAAACGAGCACGCGTACACGCGAGTGAGAGACGGATAGAAAAGGAGGAAGGACGTCTAGAGGAATGATGATGATCATCACTTAAGGAGCATAGTTCAATCTAACCGCCGTCGTGTACATCGGTATGAGAAACGATGGTCGAAAAATATTATACCGACCACGCGCCGACCGGCAAAGATTTCAACGCCTCCGCGAAATGAAAAAAAAAAACGAACGAAATTCTTAAAAAGTGTGAAAAAAGTAATAAAATACAACGAGAGGAAAAGTATGCGAAAATCAAATGCTCCGGAAAGGATGATATGATCGCATACACACTTTGATGAGGGGAGGGGGGTCGGCGGACGTTTTTGAATTTTCGCGAGTGTGTTAGGTCAGGTATAGCTCTCGAGTAAGTGTAGTAAAAAACCGCCTCCACACTATAAACGCGCTCACCACTCTACATTTATACGACGCACGCGTTCACATTGTTGCGCGTTGTTGTTAACATTCATATTATTATATTTTTTTTTCCGTGTCTTTCGATAGCTCAGACGGCGGCGCCCGGCCCGGGCCAAGGTTATCCAATTCCCTTTTCACAAAGCTATTATTATTTTATTCGGTTCGTTCGGGTAATTGAACGAAATCCGACCGTTAAAAACTCCGGTCGTCGTAACACACACATTATATTCAAATGACTTGGTCGTCGTCGTCGTCGTCCTATAAACGCCCCGATAGGAATTTATACGAGCAACGATCGTGGTTTTTTTTTTTTTTAATCAGGCGCCATTCGACTAATCACGGTCTCAAAAATTCCTATTTCCGCGCGCGCGATCTAACTACGACACTGGCGGCGGCGGCGAGCTACTACGCCTACGCCACATTACATCAAATAATAAAACATTTAAGGGGATTTTTTTTTTTTTAGCCGTTAATCTGTCATCGTCGAGCACGAAAAAACACATTTACGATTTAATTTTTTTTTTTTTGTTAGGCATTGTTTGAAAAGCTGCTCGCATGAAATTATAAACTGTATTCGCGGACACAACCACAGATATACCTTATTTTCGTGTCAAAAAAAAATAATAAACCAATATGACACATACGGTCGGGGGCGATTCGGGGTGAAACGTCACCCGTATATATATTATTTCATTCGGTTTTTAACGAATTCATGACGCCCCGCCCTTTTGGAGACCCTGCAGTGTCGGCGGTCGTACGCGGATTTTCGATGAAAACGTGACAAACATCGAAAAAAAAAATAACAATAATTCGTCTTAGACGATCCGTCGTCTCCGAGTCTCCCACGGCCCGGGTCGACGGGGAGGAGAGGAGACCCGTCGAGAAATAACGCCGCCTATAACACCCGTTTTAAATGCCCATAAACAATCCGAAATACACAACAAACACAAGATTCGGCACAGGGGATGATTCGAAAAAAAAAAAAAAGACCATAAATAAAAGGAGGTTTGGACACACAAATAACAGGTGGGAACGACGAGACGACAGCTGCTACCGTGCGAGTGTGTGCGCCGCGGTTATCGGCCGGGAGGGGTGCGCCGCCGCCGCTGCGCCGTCACACCGGGTAACGATTTGCGGCGAAAAGACGCGCGCGGCCGACGCGGATTATTGCGTGTGTGAGAACAATATTCGTAAACGCGTTACGTTAATCCCAGAGGTGTGCGTCTTGAAAGGACGCGCGGCGTTCGTGCGTTCGAACGTCGCAAAGAGATTATAACGCGCGCGACGGGCAGGTCAACTCGACCACCGAGGGAGGGTGGAGGGAACAACAGGTTTTTAAGTATTATTTCGGCCGACAGGAGCATAAAAAAAAAAAACTGCTCGTCGAAATGTCGCCTGTGTAACGTACCGTGCGGGCAAGTGCGACAAAACGCCGGCGAAAAGAGAAACACGCCCCGGCGGCTACCCGCGGCGGATCGTTGGAAATTGTTATTACTATTATTACTACTACTACTACTACTACAACTGCAGTCTTATCTCCGGCGACTGTGCATGTAAAATATGGTAAAATTACGTGGCCGACTACGACCGACAATAATACATAATAATATTATTCCCCCGGCGGTGGTCTATTTTTACGCGGCACGCGAACGAAACGGGAAAAAGACACGCGGCGCGTCGCGCGTTCGGACGGCGGCGGTTGGGCGACCATATGTTAGGGACGCGCGCGTCTCGTCCGCGACCGGTGCGGAACACAAACGCGAATTAAGACTCAATGTGTATAATAAATAGTGTACTCACCACGCCTTCACTCTGATGATGACTTCGCCCTCGCCCAGCGACGGTTCCGGCTTCTTCAGGATCTTGACGGACTTGAGCCCGCCGAACCCGGTCAGCACGACCGCTTTCATCTCAGCCTTGGGCGGTTCCTCCGGGGCCGCGGCTGCTGCTTTGCCGTTACCCTCCGCGGCTTTCGGCTGTTCGGGCGCGGTCTCGGCTGCTGCCGGCTTTTCCTTCTGGTCGCCAGCCGCCGCGGCCGCAACTGTTGCCGGTGCGTTCTCTTCGGCCATCGCGTTCTGTATTACAATATTTTTCTCAATAAATTTAAATTCGGAATCACGATTTACGCGAACGGCGAATTATTATAATAATACGCCGCGGTTCGGTTTGCACGGGAAAATGATTTTGGACGCGCGCAAACAAAAAAAAAATTAATCGACTACTTGGAATATTATATTATTATTTCAATGTAGCGCAGAGACAAGACTCGGAGCGGGTAGCGGATGAACGGGCAACTGACGGTACGGCGTTCGACGATGCAATAGACAGCGGTGTGCGGACGTGATGCATGTATTGGCGCCGACAGCGTTGCCCAAAGAGCGCGGATTGCGGCGGCGGCGGTGATGCGATCGCCGGTGGTGGTGGTGGTGGTAACGGTGGTGGTGGTGGTGGTGGTGTACGCCAGACAGACGACGACCGGTGCACCCTCTCTCGAAATTAAGGGGACACGTACCGGTCCGCAGTCTGGCCACGCGTCCGACGCTCGTGTACCGTACATACGACTGTTTTTCCGTGCCGCCGCCGCAGCCGCCGCAGCAGATAGACGCGTGTGCGTTGAATTTGACGCCCGACGAGGAGATGGATGAAATCGGCGCGGCGAACAAATGGAACATTTGTTTTTACCATTTTATTCCTTGATTCAAGATGACCGAATTTATAAAATGAAAAAAAAACGGCACAAACAATTATTATTATTATTATTATTATTATTGTACCTACAGGCAGTGGCGTAGATACAATTTTTTCCTGGGAGGGTTTTTTTTAAAAATTCATAACTAACGATTGTTTTAAATATTTATATTCATAGATTAAAATGTATTTATTAAAAAACAAAATCATCCCAACATTTTTTTTATTTTCAATCGACATATTTAAATTGTAATTTATGGAATTCATTTGAATTCATCTGAAAATTTTTAAAAAAATTCAATAAATTCATTATTTTATTAGAAAAATGAATAAAACCTAATGTAAAATGGAAAATTACGATACTATAGTCTTATTGTATAAAAACTTAAAAAGCCAGTTATTCTTTGCTTCTCCGCGGAATACTTAATGGTTGTGTTGAACTTTAAAAAAACAATTAATTGTTTTGGTATTAAGTTTTGGAATTAAGTGAATTCAATTAAATCGATTTTATGAAAAATTAGTTTACGGTATATATTTAGCCGTTTTACAAAGTGTTTCGACAGATTATCTTCGTTTTTGAACAAAGTAAAGTATTGAAAATTATTGATAATGATTTCTTTAAAGTAGATTTGTGGTCTAAAAAATTATTATATAAAACATTAGGACAAATATTTCAATACTAAAGTGTTTCTATAAAAATTAAAAACATATATTTTACTTTATAATTAGACATTGATTTTTTGGTTCTGGGAGGGGTTTAAACCCCCTAAACCCTCCCTGTAACTACGCCACTGCCTACAGGTACTCTAGAAAAAATACCTCCTGAAATTGTTTTTAATTAATATTATCTCTTAATCTTTAATTTAATGTTTTTTTAAACACGTCTTGTTTGCGGTCCTTTTTGTTGTGACTTTATGTGAAAATCTGTTAAAATGTTCTGACTATTATTACACGATTGATGTCGATTGCTCGTCATAGCTTTTGTACTGCATTTTTTATGGACTTATTGCGTTTGATAATGATTTCTGATTGAGTCAATAGATAATAATTATGAAAATCGTAACCGGAAACTAAACATCATTTTTAATTAAAATTCGTTTGTTAAAAATGACTAGTAGAACGCTATTTTTACTGCTGTTAATAACATTTTTATGATGGAAAATATTTTTATACATTAGTTCCTAGCGTTATTCACACAATTATCTGTATACAATTAAATATAAATTACTGTACAGAATCCTAAAAATATTTTTTATTCCCATTTTCCATGCAGCAAAAGTTGCGTTATAGTAATCCACAAAAATGCGAAAAATTTGTGAAAAGTAAAATTTTTGTTTTTTTTTTTTTTAAATTTCCGTTATATAATTTAAGTTTCTCATATCATAATATTCGTCACCGATATTACCATTTGTAAAAAACCAAGAAAATTTTATATTTTTTTCTTGCCATTAGTTTTTACTCGACCAGTTTCGACACCAGGAAACTATTCATTTTCTCTCCGATTTTAGAAGGATTTTTCTCAATAAGTGTGGGTCAAGTGAACCCTAATAATATTGCTCCATTTACACCACCACCAGTAGTAATTAGATATACACATAGGCGCAACTAAAGCCTAAATATTGGGGGTGCTAAAATTATGTAACGAAAAATAACTTGGGGGTGCTACACCCCAAAATCCCCAAATACCATTTCTCAATTATTTACGAATCACAATAATTATTCTAAAAGTAAAGGTATCTAATTAATATTTATGTAGATGTATGATCATAATGAGTAAACATTTACATTTACTAGACTTAAAATAACAAGGGGTGCTAAATTTGAACTCAGGGGTGCTAAAGACCCTCTGCACCCCCCTAGTTGTGCCACTGACAGCATATAATATTATTATAATATGTCACTCACCTTTAACGGATAAAACGTAGCCTGCAGTGACACACAAATGGCGTTGCAAAAGTCGGCTATACTGTTCACGATTGACGTTAGCCACTTTCCTTCGCTTAAATTCGATATGTGTAACATATTGAAGCGTGTGTGGAATTTACACTGTATCCAAATATCAAAGACGTCGGCACTCGATAATACCTATTGTAAAATAATAATATATTTTATTAATAATTAATACGCAAACACATAAAAAATTTTTTTTCGGTTCTGATTATTCTGAGGAAAAACAAATCTATCCATAAAAAAGTATATTACTGTCTGCTGAGTGGATTTGCAGGAACTCCTATGCAAACTCCTATAAGTCTTAGCCCTACTGATGAATAATGATAAACGACGATAAACTTACTCTTCAAACTTTGTGTACGGCGCTCGAGTCACACGAAATTCTACTTGTTATCAACGATTTTAAGAACATGTTATTTTACAAAAACGGTGTTCGATGGTGACGAAGAAAAAATTTTTGGGCACTATGTAGCTTATTTAATGATACTCAATTGGCCAACGTATATTAACGCAGGAACATTGAAAGCATTAATTAATTAATGCAAGAGTTTCTTACGTAAACGACTAAAAGGAGGGGATTTAGAAGCCAGATATAATTATAATATTATATTATGGTAATAGACGCCGCCGGGAGAATGCAGCTGATATTGAATTTATAGAACTTTATGAATCTTATAGAATTTTTACAAAAATCGTATGTATTCTTTTTGATTAGCATACAACTGACGTTATTTATTTTTAGGTAAAATCAAAAGTACCTACATTAAATATTATATAAATACAAGAGAAAAACGTTATTATTAGGGCTTATAGCTCTAAAAAAACTTAAAATATGCATGCATTTATGCTCTAAAAATGTACCAAATATACTCTAAAAATATGCAAAAATGCTAAAATAATCTCTTCTAAAACATTAATTTTACTATAAAAATTCGAAATATTTAAAAATTGTATTGTAGGTATAATATATTTTAATAATATAATTTTTTTTTCTTTTTCTTTTTTTTAATCTTTATTCTTTATAAGTGTACATTTAAACAAATAAAAATATCAAATAATATTCAATCTCTTCAGTTATTCAGGGAAACATTTTCCTATACCGAGAAAACCCTTGGGGTGTATTCTTCGCACGTCGGATGGGATTCTCTTGACGAGTGTATTGAATTTCAAAGAAACGATAAATCATTTCTTCAATAAAACGATACTGAACGAGGGAAGTTAATAATATAAAAAATAAATGAGAAAAAAAAAATCCGGACATACTTCGCACGATGGGTGTACTTCGCACGACGGGTGGTATTCTCTTGACGGGCGAATTAAATTTTAAAGAAACGATAAATCATTTCTTCAGTAAAACGATTCTGAACGAAGGAAGTTAAT